>SKCR01046356.1:0-42132 GCA_019454045.1 Zanthoxylum bungeanum
TGATCCATGTAACGAGCTTTGGGCCAGTGACTCCCAAACTAGTTTGCTTTATAGCACTAAGTGTTAAAACACCCTTACAGACTTAATAACTCGGATCTCAGACGTTTTCTTTTTTTACTCAATCACTTTTTGAGATGCTTCCTCCAATTAAACTAGAGCACTGTATATTACAAACTTTTCAATTTTAGCTCATGTCTGCATGTTACTATGTATGTTGATAATACCTGCCAACTGAGCATATGAAGATAAATTTTAGTCAATTTTATGGAGAATTTACAAATTAAATAATTCAAAAGGAAATAAACAAAAATTAACTTGTTCTGAAATAGGTTTGAGATACGTCTCAGGAGTGGAAACTCCTTACTCAGCTATCTCTTACCAATTTCACCTTTTTAGTCAAAATAAAAACACAAAAACGCAAAATATTTTTGTAATTTTTGAAAAAGTTTCAAATTTTTTTGTATTTTTCGAAAAATTTTGAACTAAAAATAAAAACAACACATAAGTAAAAACAAGATACTGATCAACTAATTCCCTCCCCCAAACCTAAATGAGACATTGTCCCCAATGTCTTAAACAGCAGAAGAAGAGTTTAGAAGATAATACCTGGTTAGCTGAAATTCTACAGGAAATTAAAGGTTAAGATCCAGATTAATCCGACGCCTCTTACCACGATCGTCTTCGGACCAATTTATCTTTGAAAGGATTCATATACTAAGAGTTGGTCAATTAGATCCGGAGCAGTTCTGGCAGTAAAGATGAGTTCTTTAAAAGGTTTTGACACGAACCCATTTCTCCGGGCATCATCAAGAAACAAACAAAGAAAATCATAAAATCCATCAACGTTAAATAGCCCAATCGATTTCTGGTGTATGTTCAGGTTCGCCCAAGATAGCACTACAAAAATTTCCTCCAATGTACCTAAGCCACCTGGCAAAGCAATAAAAGCATCATCACGGTTAATCATTTCTACTAGTCGTTCAGACATACCTGGCATAATCAGTTCCTCTTCGTTTGATGGTTCAATAAGATTTGCTTCTGCCAAGGGTTTCAGGATGATTCCCAAAATGTGACCGCCTCCTTCCTGTACGGCTTTTGAAACGATCCTCATAAGTCCAGGATTGCCTCCGCCATATATTAAGTGCATATTCCTTGCAGCTAAGACTCGACCCAACTCATGTGCTGCTTCTACGTATTGTGGTTTAATACCAACATTACTACCGCAAAATACACAGATGTTTTCAACTCGTCTTCTTGAAGTGGCTTCCATGTTTTACTCTGGATATCTTCAAAAGTGCAATGATGAGTTGAATTTATAATACCTGAAAAGGGTGAGTAAAAATAGCACAAATATCTTCCAAAAGACGATTAGTAGCAAAATAGTAAAATAAATCGTGATAGTAAAATAAATCTGGATCCTGTCGGAGAAAACAGTAAAACAAATCAATTATTAGGAAAAGAGATATAATATGTACAAGAATTTACAGCTTGATTAATGTCTATGCGTCAGGGACATGCTTCCCATCCAATTTTCTTATAAATTGGCAAACAGGGTCTTTTTGAGTCAGATTTCCAAGACTTAACTGTTGTCTTTCTTTTTGAAACTGTGTATGTAATTTGCGAAAGACTATGTGAACATATCCACTGGGATGCGTCTCAAGAGTCGAATATATATCATCTAAAGACTCCTTACTCAAGCCATCCCTAATGAATTTAATTTTGTCTTCGCGATTATCAGACACCATTCCTAAAGAACGACAACGAGTATTGCAATTCCAGCGTGCACATTTGTAACAAACACCCATTTGCTTAACTCTTCGTTTCTTTGCATAGGTGCTTCTTCCAAAACCAGGCAGATATGAAATAAACGAGTCAGAAGACTCACCTGCCAATCGGACCTGTGCTTCAATTGCCCATCGAATGTCATTGGGAACACCATGGATCGTCAGTAACCTCATCCGTTCCAAGCGAGCTTTGTAAACTTTCATCAGAGATTTTTGAGAGAGAGAAGGAAATTGCTTGTGAAGATTTGCTAGAGCTTCTTCCATCTTGAAATGACTTAATCTGTAAAAACTAAACACACAAAATTAAATCACACCAAATCACAATATATACAAAAATTGCATGGGTTGCCTCCCTGCGAGCGCTAAGTTTAATCGTCGTCAGCTAGACGTGACTTCTCAAACGTTTATGCTGGACCTGAAAGTGTGACACTTTCTTTCTGTCGCTCAAATGATTCTCCCCAGTAGTGCTTGACACGCTGACTGTTAACCTTGAATGTGTTGTTGGTATTGGGATCCAGTAACTCAACAGCTCCATATGGTAAAACCTGAGTGATCACAAATGGACCAGACCACCTGGATTTCAACTTTCCAGGGAAAAGTTTCAACCTTGAGTTGTACAACAACACTTGCTGCCTTGGTTCCAACTGTCTGTGCACTATTTTTCGGTCATGCCATTTTTTGGTCCTTTCCTTGTACAATTTGACATTCTTATAAGCCTGTAGAAAAAATTCCTCCAATTCATTGAGTTGTTGAAGTCTTTTCTCTCTTACAGCTTGTGAATCAATATTCAACTTCTTCAGTGCCCAATACACCTTGTGTTCAAGCTCAACTGGCAGATGGCATGCTTTCCCAAACATAATCGATATGGGGACATACCAATGGGTGTCTTGTAAGCTGTTCGGTAGGCCCATAATGCGTCATCCAGTTTTGTTGACCAGTCCCTCCTTGTTGATCCAACGGTTCTCTCTAGGATTCTTTTGATCTCCCTGTTTGAAACCTCAACTTGTCCATTTGACTGTGGATGGTAAGCTGTGGCAACCTTGTGAGTAACTCCATATTTGGATAGGAGCGCATCGAAGTATTTGTTGCAGAAATATGAGCCACCATCGCTGATGATTG
The DNA here is from genome assembly GCA_019454045.1 of Zanthoxylum bungeanum. Taxonomy (NCBI): domain Eukaryota; kingdom Viridiplantae; phylum Streptophyta; class Magnoliopsida; order Sapindales; family Rutaceae; genus Zanthoxylum; species Zanthoxylum bungeanum. Next base: position 2,904 of record SKCR01046356.1, read on the forward strand.
CACGAGGTGTTCCTAACCGAGTGAAAATGTTCTTTTTCAAAAATTTAATCACTACTTTTGAGTCATTGGATGGCAATGCAATTGCTTCAATCCATTTGGAGACGTAGTCTACAGTAACCAGGATGTACAAGTTTCCGAATGATGGAACAAAGGGTCCCATGAAATCTATACCCCACACATCGAATATTTCCACTTCTAGAATGTTTTGCAATGGTCATTCGTTTCTCTTGGAAATATTTCCTGTTCTCTGGCACCTGTCACATTGAAAAGCAAAAAGATAAGCATCTTTAAAAAGAGTGGGCCAGAACAAACCTGATTGAAGTACTTTGGCTGCAGTTTTGTTTTCGCTGAAGTGTCCGCCATATGGTGATGAATGAAAGTGTTGCAGAACACTGTTGACTTCCTCATGTGGAACACACCGTCTCAATAATTGATCAGCACAGCGTTTGAACAGGTACGGTTCATCCCAAACATAGTGCTTGACTTCTTTGAAGAACTTCCGTTGCTGAGTTGTCCATTCCAACGGCCATTTTCTTGACACAATGTAGTTGACATAGTCAACATACCAAGGGACTTCCTGTTGTTTCATGGAAAATAGCTGTTCATCTAGAAAAGTTTCTTTGATTGATAGTTCTTTGCCAGCTGTTTCTCCATTCTCGAGCCTCGATAAGTGATCTGCCACCTGGTTTTTTGTCCATTTCCTGTCTTGAATCTCCACGTCAAATTCTTGCAGAAGAAGTATCCAACGGATCAATCTGGGTTTGGCATCTTTCTTCGTTATCAGATATTTGATTTCTGAATGATCTGTGTAGACCACCACTTTGGGACCCAGCAGATAGGAGCAGAATTTTTCAAAAGCATACACAACTGCGAGAAACTCCTTTTCAGTGGTTGTGTAGTTGAGTTGAGCTTCATTTAGAGTTCTGCTGGAGTAATAAATAGTGTGAAAAATATTTACTTTGCGTTTTCCCAAAACTGCACCTACATCAAAATCACTAGCATCGCACATCACTTCAAATGGAAGGGTTCAGTCTGGTGCTACAATGATGGTGGCGGAGATCAGCTTCTGTTTTAAGATCTCGAAAGCTTCCTGACATTCTTTGGTGAAGTTGAAAGGCACATCATTCTCCAGAAGATTGCAAAGAGGTTTAGCAATCTTGGAAAAGTCTTTGATAAATCTCCTGTAAAAACCTGCATGTCCGAGAAAGCTCCGAATCCCTTTGACATATGTTGGTGGAGGTAGTTTTTCAATTGTTTCAATCTTTGCTTTGTCTACCTCGATTCCCTTTTGTGAGATCCGGTGTCCAAGAACAATGCATTCTTGTACCATGAAATGGCATTTCTCCCAATTGAGTACCAGGTTTTTATCTTCGCACCTTTGTAATACCTGTTCCAAATTTTGCAAGCAATGGTCAAAAGAATCTCCAAACACAGAAAAGTCATCCATAAAATACCTCCATACTCTGCTCCAGGATGTCTAAGAAAATGGCCATCATGCAACGCTGAAAAGTGGCGGGGGCATTACATAATCCAATGGCATTCTGCGGAAAGCAAAAGTACCATATGGACATGTAAATATGGTTTTCTCCTGATCTTCTGGGGCGATGGAATCTGATTGTACCCTGAATATCCATCAAGAAAGCAATAGAACTCATGTCCCGCCAGTCTGTCTAACATCTGGTCAATAAATGGTAGCGGAAAATGGTCATTTCTCGTGGCTTTATTCAGCTTCCTGTAGTCCATGCATACTCTCCATCCAGTCACCGTTCTTGTTGGGATCAGCTCGTTCTTTTCATTGGTGACCACAGTAATTCCTCATTTCTTTGGCACACACTGCATAGGACTTACCCAAGTGTTATCTGAGATGGGGTAAATGATGCCAGTATCCAACCATTTGATGATTTCTTTCTTCACAACTTCCTTCATGATTGGATTGAGTCTCGTTCCGTCTCCACTATGGGTTTGTATTAATCATTCATCAGAATCTTGTGCATGTAAAATGATGGACTAATGCCTCGAATGTCTGCTATAGTCCAGCCAATGGCTCTTTTGTGCTCTCGTAACACTCTCGATAGCTTTTCTTCCTACTCCAATGTTAGTGAAGAAGAAATAATAACAGGTAATTCAGAAGAGTTTCCAAGAAAGGCATACCTGAGATGTCTCGGAAGTAACTTTAGTTCCAGCTGTGGTGGTTCTTCAATCGAAGGCTTGATTCGATCTTTCTTTGGCAGTTCCAAACTTTCAACTGGTGGTGTCGCTTTGAATCAGAATGGTTTGTCAAGGTAGTTGATACATTCCAGGATTTCAGCATCTAGCTCGCTGTCAGTCATGTTGGTGATGCAAGCTTCAAGTGTATCCGTGGGATTTGGCTCAGTATCCTGAACGATACTATCAACAACATCAACTCTGAAGCATTCTTCTTCTTCCTTTTCATCGTTCGCGAATTTCATGGCTTTGAAAACATTAAAGGTCACTTCTTGGTTCTGCACTTTCATGGTCAGTTCTCATTTTTGCACATCAATTACAGTTTTACCTGTAGCCAAGAATGGTCTCCTAAGAATGATAGGTACTTATTTGTCTTCTTCCATGTCAAGGATGATGAAATCTGCTGGAATGATGAGTTTGTTAACTTTGACCAGCACATTTTCAACGACTCCTCTCGGAAATGCGAGCGTTCGATCAGCAAGTTGCAAAGATACTGAGGTAGGCATTGCTTCTCCAATTTGGAGTTTCATGTAAATAGAAAAATGCATTAAATTAACATTGGCACCTAAATCACATAAAGCCTTACCGATGTAATGTTCTCCAATGGTGCATGGAACAATGAAACTGCCAGGATCTTTCAACTTCAGGGGAAGCTTCCTCTGAATGATGGCGCTGCATTCTTCCATCAATGCTACTGTCTCGTAATCTCCCAATCTCTGTTTTCGTGAAAGAATATCTTTCATGAATTTTACATAGCTGGGTATTTGTTCCAAGGCTTCTGAAAATCATATGTTAATGTGCAGCTTTTTGAAAATCTCCAAGAAACCAGCAAATTGTTTGTCCAGTTTGTTTTTCTGAAGACGCTGAGGAAAAGATGGTGGTGGAGTGACATGTTCTTTTTCTTTTTCCTTTGCTTCTTTTTCCTCCATCTGTGGAACTGCATCTTTTGGAACTTCCTCAATTGTTGCCTTGATTCCAAAATCTTTGTTGATCTCAGTACCACTCTTTAAGGTAATGGCTTGACATTGCTCCTTCCCTCGGTTCCTTGGATTTGGTTCTGTGTTGCTGGGAAGATTACCTGGCGGTCTGTAACTCTGAGCATTGGCCAGTTGTCCGATTTGATTCTCCAGTGCTTTGATGGAAGCTGATTGGCTCTGAATCATAGCTTCATATCTTTTTAATTGAGCTAGCATTTTTGCCATCACTGGTTCATTTGTCTGCTCCTGGCCTTTGTTCTGTTGCTGGAATCCAGGTGGTGGATAATTCTTTTACCCTGAATTGTTGCTCCATGAAAAATTAGGATGATTCCTCCACCCTGGGTTGTAGGTGTTGGAATATGGATATTCTCCTGTCTGTTGAAATTGTTGACATAATTCACCGTCTCTTCAAGTTGGTTTGGTTCTGGTGCTCCTCCATATGGTGAACTTGTGGATCTAATGGTAAGAGTCTCCATGAATTTGCATATCTGATCCAGTTTAGTGTTGACTGCTGTATTGGCTCTAACTTCATAAATTCCTGCAATTCTTTGAATCATGCTCCTTTCTGTTGGCCATAAGGAATTGTTGTTGGTCATTTCTTTGATTAGGTCTCAGGCTTGATCTTCTCCTTTTGCCATCAAAGCTCCTCCAGCAGCAGCATCGATTGTGGTTCTCATCAGTCCAGAAAGTCCATTATAGAAAGTTTGGACTTGAAGCCATTTTGGAATCTCATGGTGAGGACATTTCCGGAGCAAATCTTTGTACCTTTCCCAAGCTTCGTAGAGAGATTCTGAATCTTGTTGCATGAAAGATGTGATGTGATTCCTCAACTTTGCAGTTCTGGCTGGTGGAAAGTATTTCGCAAGGAATTTGGTGGCTAGAGTGTTCCAAGTTGTGATGGAACCTGCTGGTAGTGAATGTAGCCAAGCTTTAGCTCTGTCCTTCAAGGAGTATGGAAAAACACGCAGTCTTATTGCTTCTTCAGCTTCGCGGTTGTAATTGAAAGTGCCGCAAACTTCCAGGAAGTTACTGATGTAGGCATTAGGATCTTCAGTTGTTTCCATTTCCTCCAAACCACACTGATTGCTGAATCATCTGGATGCATGTTTTGATGTCACCCGCATTTGCTGGTAAGGGAGGAAATACAATACAGGAAATGAGTCTGTCAACCACCAGAATGGTTCTGTCTCGAATGGGTATTGGTGGTGCAACCTCCAAAGGTTCAGGTTCCATGTTGACTAAAGCTTCTTGGCCTTCTCGCCTTTCCCTTCTTAACTGTATGATGGTTCTTTCAATTATGGGTCAAGCGGTCGGAGTTCAAAGCTTCTAGTTCGTCTCATGTAGTTTCTGAGAACCTGAAACACAAGAAAACGAAAACAATAAGTAAAAATAAATTAGATACAAGTAAAGGTATCTAACCCCTAAACTAATAGTAAAAGATAAATTAGTCCCCAGCAACGAGCCAAAAACTTGACCGGTGCTTACACACGCGTATAACGCAAGCGCACGTATCGTTCAAGTAGTATAAAAAGTATCGATCCCATGAGGACTTCAAACCTTATCTATTAATTTTTATGAGGCCAAATGATTACTAGTATCTAACAGATTGATTGTTTGTAAATTGGAATGGTGACTTACAAAAACTTTAAAACAGGTAAATAAAAATTGCGCCAAAGTAGATTAATGAAAATTCAATATTAAAAACTATTAGGGTTGTGATTTATTCCAATATTATTTAAAGATGAAGTTGTTATCTTATAGTTGGGTAAAATATTGATTTATTAACCTGGAACACTAAATTATATAAAAGCCTCTTCCGATGGTCAACTACAAATATCCAGTATAACCCAATTGAACCATAAGTCTATGTCAACCAAATTACCTGGATTCATTAAGATTAAGTTCCAATTATGGCAACCCCCGCCCGACAGGGTGTATTCTTATCCTTTAAGGAAATCTATTAAATGGTTATCTATCCTCAAGGAAGATCGGGTTATTGAGTCTAAGGTCTTAAACCTAAAATCCCTATGTCTAGTTCATTTTAAGTTTACCGAATCAATTTTATCAGTGACCAGTTAATAAAAAATATTAAGATTAAGACTCAATAAATAAATCTTTATATTACCCAACTATAATCTAACCCTTTATAAACCGGTGATATTGGATTTCATCACAACCCTAGATAACTAACTTAGTTATGACACATAGCTAGGGCTAGTAAAAACTTAAAAGTAATAGCCATAAAGTAAAAGTACTGAAAAATAGTTGCGTAAAGTAAAAGCTTAAAAGTAAAATAAATAAATAAAATAAAATGCTAAGGTAAAATGAATTATTTCTACTACTACTAATTTAGATATCTCCCATAAAATAATATATAAACTTGTGATAAACTATCAGCCAATCTTATAGGCGGTTAACCTGATTAGATCAAATTAAGTACAACCAGCCATAAAGGCGGAACCAAGGTAAACCAGCCATAAAGGCGGAACCAAATAAACCTGCTATAAGGCGGTAAGAGAATTTTATTACCAACCGACCAATCTGCGGTATCTTTCTTAGTAAGGTTTAACCAAATTAAATTGATTTACCAACCGACCAATCTGGCGGTATTCTTTTTAGGTCAAATTTTAAATAGTGGATATATTATTTTTTAATGGAGATTAATCTAAATAGCAATAGTAAAAGAATACCTTTCACCCTAGCATAGGGAAGTTACCTCCTCAGGTTGAATAGTAAAAAACTGTAAAAATAAAGAAAGTAAATTACTATTATTACAGAACGTAATTAAAATTTATTACAAACTAAATTAAAAAGAAACTTAGAGAGAAAAGAACTCCCTATTTACATGAAAGAAATGAGAGAGAATGGTAAACTGAAACTGAAATATCGAATTCAATTTATAGGCCTCGGTGGGCTCTGGGCGTCGCGACGCCAAGAGTTTTTTGACACGCGTTGGCTTGGCTTCGCGAGATCGTGACACGTGGCACTGTTAGGTCGGCAGTTGACTTTTTGATGTCGGCAACATGTGGATGGCGACACGTGTCCAGGTGCACGTTAGCGTGATCCGTTGAGATTTTGACACGTGGCAGGTGCATTTTCGCATAGATGATGATTGTCGGCATCTTAGGATGATGACACGTGGCAGGCGGCATTTTAGCAGATCGGCTGTGATGGTGACACATGGCACGTCGCACGTTAGCAAAGTCAACTTTTCAGATTCTGACACGTGGACCAGGCGCACGTTAGCAAGGACTCGGCGCACTTTAGGCGTCGCGACGCCAAGGGTTTGGGTGTCGCGACGCACCCAAATTACGAAAATGCCCTTTTTCCAATTTTCATTGTTTTGGCCCAAATCACCTCCAGAATATCCTGAAACTTTATTTATCTACAAAATAACACAAAACACATCAAAATATTCACAAAACTTAAGAAACTATACAAAATATTAAGTTAAATGAGTGGGAAATAGTGATATAATTACCACTCATCAGAAACAAACTCTAATGGATAAGCAACTAGGTTTATTGTGTTACACTTGTGCAAAGAAGCAATGGGGTGACAAAACTAAGTGCCTTTGGCTTCAGGCAAGATCTTAATTCAGCAGCCTGTTTTGCCGGAAATATAAATATTGGTGTTCCCTGTTTAAGTTATATTCTGGATTACCTCATAAGGTTCCTCATTTCTTTTTCAGCCCATGTTTTCACCATTTTCCTCGGATTGTGCTTGCAGTTTCCATATCTGAAACGATAGTCGCCTTGCACATACCGATCTCGGTCCCTGAAGTTATTTAGAAACAAAAAGTTAAATTCCACTGTTAAGCTAAGGTTAGAGCAAACTGAAAATTGAAACTCATTAGTAATTCAATTATGCGAAAGATAATTACATGATGAAGGTGACTTAAAAGGAACAACATCATAATGGAGTACAATAAAAAAACATATATTCATGTTATTTATCCTTATGGATTGGACTTTCTTAATTCTCTTAGCAGTCAGGGGGAAAAAAACATAAAGTAAAAACTTACATAAAGGTAATGAAAAAGACCTACTTAAAAACCTAGTAAAAACTGACTTAAAGTAATGAAAAGGACTTACTTAAAAACCAGAACAGAAGTCTTGTACACTTTGATTGCTAGTTCAACAGTCGCACGATCTGCTTTCTCAGTAGTCTTAGTTTTACCAATAGCCATGTCTCGAACACTTTCACGGATAGCAGTTGTCTCGGAATTCGAAATGCCAACATCCATCCTCCCCTCCCATTCCTGAACCATCATTAACACTTACTAAAAAAAACAACCACAATCTACAACACGAACTGCCAATACATACCAAACAACACTTAAAATACATAAAATCTCACACAGAAACAAATGTACTACAGCAAAAAAAAAAAAAAAAAAAAAAAAAAAAAAAAATTGAAAAAAGGTGAATCTATATGTTAGTGTCCTACACATACCACAAGATCACTAAGAAGATTTGTGTGTGAATACATCAAGAAGTTTGCGGAAAAAACTTACAATGATCAGATGAGATTCAAAACATTTCCATGGATGTGAGGAAGCTCCAAACTTTCTTTTGCATTACAAACTCAAGGGTGAGTTTCTCTATCACCATCTTTTGACTTTTAATGTGCTAGCAATGATGAAATTTTGCAACAAAATTTCTAAAGAGGAAGATGAAACTCACGGTTTTCACAAGAGAGAGGAAGAGGAATAGTGTTGTTGACGGCTGATTTTGGTCTCAGGGTAATACGAGAATATCACCTCCGAGGGAATCCTCCTTCAACGGTGAATTTGTTTGGTTATGGGGGACCAAAGGCAAATTTAGCAAAAGACAGATAAACACACCAATCGACAAGGAGATTTAACGTGGTTCGGTGGAATTGGATCCGACCTACGTCCACGGACAAAAACAGGATGATACTTTTTATTACTCAAATACTCTTCTCATCTCTTTTTTGTTTACAAGTCTCACAATAATGATCTTGATCTCAACTTTTAACTTTTTGATCTCAACTCTCAATGCTCTCAATAATCTCAATGATCTCTTAACTTTTCACCCCCCCTCTTATGCACACTCTACCATTCTATTTATAATAGTGTAGAAATCATATTCCTATTTGTACAAGAATTTCCTAGTTGAAATACTTTCATTTTCCCATAAAGATTCCTAGTAAAAACTATTCCCTTTTCCCATAAGGATTCCTAATCAAAACTACTTTTACTTTCTTTATCCTACTAGGACCCTGACTTACCAGTTTTCCCCATGAAAGTAGGGTAACTTGTCATCTTATCCGCAAGAATAAGGTGTCATCTTCCGGAACACGCCTCGCCATATGCTCGGTCTTCATGAGGTCGGTCATAATGGTCCTTTGAACTGAGAATGCCGATGTCGATCTTTTAATTACCCGGTCATCTAAACCCAAGTGCTCGGTTACCGATCATAAAGTGCTCTTAGTGGTCGGGTCGGCATTAATGATTTCGACCGAGAAGGGAATTACCCTTTTTACCCCTGCCATACTCCTTAAATAACATAGGTCCTGAAAACACCATCAACATTTGTCCCCTAGTTCTCGGTAACAACGAGTTTGCGAGTTGATGCCGGGAACTATAAAAAAAGATGGTGTGTTGATCGCCTTGCTAGTGGTCGTTCCAGAAATCACAGAGAAATTACCTTCGCCATCAACTAAGTCTTCTGTTTCTATCTTCATATCCTCGGTTATTAGAGATGCTGACCCTATTCAGAACGATTCTCCACCTCAAAGAAAATTGCTTACTTGGGTCGTTCCATCAAGAGATGAAGTTCCTCTTGTTGTCCAAACTAAAAATGACTCCTCCTCTGTAATATCTGTACCAGAGATTTAGAGGTCATGACCCCTGACTGATCCAATCTCGATTGTGAGGAGAAAATTTTGCCTCTGAGCTAACGATGATGTGCTCGGTGGCATGTGATCCTGTTTCGAGCTGTGAGAGATGCTTGGACCTGGAATGATGTTACGTCCCCAGTCCGCATGGCTGACTCGGTGGGACGTACCCCGACCCCGAGCTGAGAAAGGCACTCGGACCTGGGGGAATGTTACGTCCCCAGTCCGAATGGCTGACTCGGTGGGACGTAACCCGACCCCGAGCTGAGAAAGGCACTTGGTCCTAAGGGAATATTACCTCCCCAGTCCTGAGAGACTGACTCGGTGGGACATAACCCGACCTCGAGCTGAAAGAAAAACTTGGCTCTGGGGGAATGTTACATCCCCAGTCCAAAGAAGCCGACTCGGTGGGACGTAACCCGACCCCGAGTTGAATAACCAAGCGGCCTCGGCGGAACGAAATCCAGCCCCGAGCCGAATAAACAAGAGGCATCGGCGGAACGAATCCAGCCCCGAGCTGATTAATCCCTGGGACTTATTTTAGAAGGGAAGTGAATCAACATTTGAAGCCCTACTGAATCTGGTGCGGGCGTCCCTCTGCCAGACCAGCAAAAAACAAAAACAAGATTCTGGAAAATAAAATCAAAAGGCGGGGGTGACTTAGCACTTATCCCAAAACAAAAACGTTTCGCAAGCATAAACAACAACATGGATGCCTCAAAACAACGTCCTGTCCGAGGCCTCCAAAACACAATTCTGAATCTTTCAATTCAGTGTCCCGGCGAACCAGGATTTGGATCAGAGAGCGTTTAAATGGTAAGGGAACATCCTTTATACGTCGGGTCCCTAGGGAGCCTGTATATTTGTGTGAGGGCTCCTCCTTACCGCGCTAGAGTAGGCACACACCACAGAGGCTCAACGCCTCCCCGTGATGCGCCTCTCTTGGATCCAAATGATGAATGGATCAAAGAGTGTCCGGGATACTAAGAGTATTCTCCTCCTTAGGTCCGATATCACTGGAGCTAGCAATCGTCACGGGGCATCGTTACTCCCCGTGCTATGATTTCTCACGGATCCATTACATCGGGTAAGGGAGGATCAGAGAGTGTTCAACACATTAAGGGCATATTCCTCCTTATGTTCAGTAACACTGGAGTAAGCAATCGCCACGAGGGTATCATCCCTCCCCGTGCTATGTTTCTCACGGATCCTATGCATCGAGTATGTCCCTGAATATTCCGAGGACCCCGAGCTAAAGAGACACTTGGTTCTGGGGGAATGTCCCGTCCCCAGACCAATGAGCATGACTCGGTGGGACGTAACCCGACCCCGAGCTGAAAGAGGTACTTGGCTCTGGGGGAATGTCCCGTCCCCAGACCAATATGCATGACTCGGTGGGACGTAACCCGACTCCGAGCTGAAAGAGGTACTTGGCTCTGGGGGAATGTCCCGTCCCCAGACCAATGAGCATGACTCGGTGGGACGTAACCCGACCCCGAGCTGAAAGAGGTACTTGGTTCTGGGGGAATGTCCCGTCCCCAGACCAATATGCATGACTCGGTGGGACGTAACCCGACCCCGAGCTGAAAGAGGTACTTGTCTCCGGGGGAATGTCCCGTCCCCAGACCAATATGCATGACTCGGTGGGACGTAACCCGACCCCGAGCCGAATAACTGAGTGGCCTCGGCGGAACAAAGTCCAGCCCCGAGCCGATCAGGTCTTAGTGCTTGGTCATTTCTTTTTGTATTAGGTGTTAAGTTTGTCCCCGGTGCAGTGGTTTGAACTCCTTGTCTCTCGGGGGTGGTCTTCTGGATTCTCTTTCTACACGGCGGGGGGCGCTCTCCCTTGTGGTCCTTTCTCTGATGGTGCTCCCTTTTCGGGATATTTTCTCCTCGTTCTCTAATAAGACGAATTTCCAGGCCACCTCCAGGGCGGTGGCGTAGTCCGGGGTATCTTGGATCCTTAGGTGGGTCCACAGCCTCCCGACTTTCAAGGCTCCTTTCAAGCTTTCCAAGGCCTCGGGGGATTCATACTCTCCGACTTCGAGTACCATATTATGGTATCTTTCAATAAATATTTTCAAAGGTTCATCGTCTCCTTGTTTCATAAGTCTTAGTTCTCCAATTGTCTTTCTGGGGACGCAAGCCCCCTTGAAGTGTCGTATGAATGACTTTCTGAGTTGTGCGAAGCTGCTGATGCTTCTTGGGGCTAGGCTTCTATACCATAGGATGGCCGGTCCGGCTAGAGTTAAGGGGAACACTTTGCAAATGGCGTCCCCTGTTACCCCTTGTACCTCCATTAGTAGGACGAAGCCTTCAATGTGGGTTTTGGGATCGGTATGGCCCTTGTATGGCGTCATGGTTGGCATGCTGAATCTTCTTGGGAATTTCTCTGACTTTATTTCTTCTGTGAGGGGGGACTCATCTTTTCCGTCCTGGACATCCCCTCTGTTCGTATTGGGGTATACTCCCCATTTGACCAGCTCCTCCCGTAGCCAAGATTTCATGCTGCTGTCTTTGGTTCCATGCCGCCTCATGTGGTTTCTTTTCTTTCTGTTATCTTGGGAGTGGTGCTTCTCAGGGTCGGTATCTTCTCGTACTTTTTTGTTATATTCTTTCCCTCTTCTCCGGGTGCTGTGAGGGCTATCATAGGATGAGTCTGGTGACGATTTGTCATCCTCTTCCTCCCATGTGTCCTCGGTCTGGGAATCTCTCTGCACCACCACGGATCTTACCCTGTAGGGATCCCTCCTCCGGGGTCTGTCGTCCTCACTTGTATCGATAATTCTCTTTCCTTCTGCTATTTCGTTCCTTCGTCGGCTAGTCCCGGCCTTGAATTTTCCGTCGTGCGATCTTTCTATCTTTTCCAACCGGTCTACTATGGTCTTTAGCAGGGTTTGATTTTCCTTCCTTTCTTTCCTTAGGTTCTCCTCGATCTTCTCCATCCAATCTGCAGCCGAGCTCCCTGATGATTGGTGGTTTCCGCCTTCCGCCATTGTCTTACCACGCGAATTGCTTTTTGTTGATTCCCCACAGACGGCGCCAACTGTTGACGGCTGATTTTGGTCTCAGAGTAATACGGGAATATCACCTCCGAGGGAATCCTCCTTCAACGGTGAATTTGTTTGGTTATGGGGGACCAAAGGCAAATTTAGCAAAAGACAGATAAACACACCAATCGACAAGGAGATTTAACGTGGTTCGGTGGAATTGGATCCGACCTACGTCCACGGACAAAAACAGGATGATACTTTTTATTACTCAAATACTCTTCTCAACTCTTTTTGTTTACAAGTCTCACAATAATGATCTTGATCTCAACTTTTAACTTTTTGATCTCAACTCTAAATGCTTTCAATAATCTCAATGATCTCTTAACTTTTCACCCCCCCTCTTATGCACACTCTACCCTTCTATTTATAATAGTGTAGAAATCATATTCCTATTTGTACAAGAATTTCCTAGTTGAAATACTTTCCTTTTCCCATAAAGATTCCTAGTAAAAACTATTCCATTTTCCCATAAGGATTCCTAATCAAAACTACCTTTACTTTCTTTATCCTACTAGGACCCTGACTTACCAGTTTTCCCTATGAAAGTAGGGTAACTTGTCATCTTATCCGCAAGAATAAGGTGTCATCTTCCGGAACACGCCTCGCCATATGCTCGGTCTTCATTAGGTCGGTCATAATGGTCCTTTGAACTGAGAATGCCGATGTCGATCTTTTAATTACCCGGTCATCTGAACCCAAGTGCTCGGTTACCGATCATAAAGTGCTCTTAGTGGTCGGGTCGGCATTAATGATTTCGACCGAGAAGGGAATTACCCTTTTTACCCCTGTCGTACTCCTTAAATAACATAGGTCCTGAAAACAACATCAACAAGTGTATTTTTATTTATTTCCAAAATCTAATACAAAATATTGACTTCAAAAGTAACTTTAAGTTGGTTGGTGTGTGTAATAAGTAATCCAATTACTATTTCAACTACTTCCATCAAAGTGATTGACTAGTAATGTAAGTTAGTGGGTCCCACACTTAAATTCAAAATTCAAGTTGAGTGAGACTACACACTTCGGGCTCGGTTTCGTTTAATCCGATTAAACAAATTTTTCGTTGCGACGTAATTAAATCCAATTTAATTAAATAATAATGCCTCGCAAAATTATTATGAAAGTCGCTCGCGAATTAATTCCAAATTAATTCGTTCGCTTGAATTAAAATCCAATTTTAATTCCGTGTTGAAATCCGATTTCAATTAATATATCCAATATATTATTTTAGCCCAAATAAATAAGTTAAATAGAAAAATCCAATTTAACTATTAAATTTATTTTACCGATTAATTCCAAATTAATCGCGTTTTCTCTTCTAGTCGAATTAATCCCAGATTAATTCTTGACGCAATTAATCTCAGATTAATTTTCTCTTTGATTCTTTAATACCAGATTAATTCTTGCCGTAATTAATCCCAGATTAATTTTCTCTCTCATAATTAATCTCGAATTAATTCTGTTCGAGTCAAATATCATCGGTGAATCTTTGGGAAGCGACCCAAGAGATCTATGGATATGTTGGTAGTAAATACGGTCATCGGACTATCCGAGCACGTGCGTAACCGGTACCACATTCTTACCGATTTACAAGACATGGTTGGCTTCTAGCAAAGCACCGTGTCTACCTAATTCTCTAGAAATATTCAACGAGGAATTTATAATCTTTATCAGGCGTAGTATACAATGTATTGTGTATTACGATCCAGTATCAGATGTCACATGCTAGGCCTAGGGATGGAATTGAGTCTGCCCCGTACAAAGCACATATCAGATCACTAGCAACTAGTCTCTGTAATCGGATAATCATGACCTAGTCATACTATCCCGATAGCTGCAACATTTAAGAGTACCAGTTCTGTATCCTACGTGATCATCTTCTCCATATGACTGAAGTGATACTTCCATCTTGACATCACACCCAACACACTACGATTCTCAGCATACCCAGAAGAGGCGTACACAGAACCCGTTAAAGCTCCGGACGACCAAAACCAAAGTATACTGATTTTCGTAAGTATTAGCGATGCAAGTCTCAGGTTAAGACCAAATACACCTACCCTAATTCGGATTCCCATAGACACATAGTCATACTACCAATAGAATTCCGAGGGGTCTATCCAAAGCGAAGTTGTTCCCGTACCATTGGCAAACAGAACCTCCTATTACACTTGCATGAGTATCCAATACTCAAATATATGAGAACTATGTTGTTAAGCTTCCATAACGCGCACAAGTGTAATACTAGCATATTCCGCATTATCGATATCCAATCTCGATAATACTACAATTAGAGATATTTAATGATTAAACCTTTTGTGGATTAATAATGTCCCATATCTTATTAATCAGGTACTAATCATATAGACTTTTATCATTTATATATCCAAGTAATCTAATTACAAAATGATAAAAGAGCAATTTCCGATAAAAGAGCAATTTCCTTTATCACATTGTTAATTTGTACAAAGAACACCATGTCTTTTATAAATAGTGATGCTATGGGTCATAATTGTCCAACAATCTTCCACTTGGCCTATAGCCAATCACTCAAGTGTCTAACACTTAAACTATGTACGGGTCACTCATGCTTGTGCTGAGATATCACTTTCGTCAGCGGATATGCAAGGTTATCATCTTATGCGATTCATTTGATCATCACATCGCCACGATGTATGATCTCACGAATCAGATAAAACCATTTGAAGTACATAATTGGATAATTGATGATACCATAATTATTTAGCCTGTGTTGTAGCGCAGCTCAGCTACTAACAAAACTACTCCTAATCCAATTAGGAATTTTATAGATCCAAAATGCTTCTTCTGCTGCCTCAGCCGCAATAATTTATTCTGCTTTTATTGTTGAATCGGCAACAATATATTGCTTGGAAGATTTCCAGCCCACTATTCTGTTGTTCAAACAAAATATGTACCCTGATTGCGACTTATAGTCATCTTTATCGGTTTGGAAACTTGCAACGGTGAACCCAGTCACTTCAAGTTCTCATTCTCCATAACTTAAGAAAGCATCCTTAGTTCATCTAAGATACTTAAGGATGTTGTTAACATCAATCCAGTGACCATCATCTGGATTGGCCTGATAGTGACAGTAGATGCTCGAAGCATATGAGACACCGGGTCGCGTACATATCTTTCAATGTACGAGTTCTCGGAGAGTGTCAACAACTTTTAGATCAATCACAGTAGATCATTATTCCTAGAATAAAGGCTGTCTCTCCCAAGTATTTCTATGGAGAATTTTAATGAAAGCCAAGCTTTCACCGATTGTAGTATGAGAATGTCATTGCTAAGAAGCAATGCACCATCAACGTATAGGACAATCATTTCAGTGCGCTCCCACTAACTTTCTTATATACAAAAGAATCATCTTCGTTTTGAATGAAACCATATTGTAATTGTTGGGGTTTTATTGGGAATTACAGGGTTTAGCGCAGCGGAACGCGGAAAAACGATTTTTCCGATTTCAAAATTTTTCTTGGAACAATTAAATAAATTATTTTATTTAATTAACCAATACTTAAATTATGAAATAAAAACCCAAGAAATCATATTTCTTTTAATTACAAAATTACCCCCAAACTTTTATAAATTAATTATTTTAGTTTTTAATATGTCAATTACTATTAAATTAATTCCAAATTATCCCAAAATAATTTTCCAAGTTTGCAACAAAACCAGAAAATTTTTCCAGATGTGCGCCCACTGCCCCAAATTTCCAGAATTTACAAAACAACCCAGAATTTTAATTAATTATAATTTGCCCAATTTGTTCAAAACATATAAAGCAAATCCAATTAATCCCAAATTTGACATGCATCAAATATACATCAAATTAAGCATGATATGAAAAGCCCCAAATTTGAGTGGGTTAAGAACCCTAATTTCATAAATCACTCAAATTAGGTAATTTACACTAAATTAAAGAATTCAATACTTTAATCTTCAAATTACCACACCAATTAATTCTCACCATCTGAAATTAATCAAGAACAATTCTAGGCTAATTATGAATGGCTAATTAACTCTAGAATAGCAACTTTAATTTTCTAATTAATTTATTAAGCTTAATTACATTAATAAGCAAATAAATTAATTTTACATGCTTAAACACATCCAACAAGCATCCAAAAAATTTAATTACAACTAAAAGAGTAGAGGGCATGATCTTAACATCACAATTGAAAGCTAAGAAATATTGAAACAATTTTCATGTAGGAGAAGAAGTGAAATACTTACAAAATCCAAATTTTGCTTTGATTTCCTGTTCTTTCAAAATCTCTCAATTCTCTCTTTGTAATTTTTGTTGATGTTGTCTAAGTGTTGGAAAAATGAAACAAAACCAATTTTTGTATCACAATTCCAACTTGCCGTTTTTTTCAACCAAAAATAATATAACAATTACTTTATTTTTGTATTAATTCAATTGCCACACATTTGGGCTTAATTAAATAAACTTTAACTTTAATAAAGTTTTCAAAATATGTTCCAATTAGAATAAGCCATTTCCAACTTCATAAAGTTGAAATCATTAATAAAGATATTTATTTTATAAATTAATTTAATTATTTAACAATTAAATAATTAATTAATAAAATTAAATATCTTAAATATATGTATTATATTTCCAATAAATATCTCAAATACATATATTAATGATATAAATCAAATATTCACAATTTGATATTTTATTAATGTGTATTTAATAAAATCAAGTATTAAATAAAATACACATCAATATTGGGAAATGACCGATAGGTCCCGATTGCATGTATTTTTCGTTTAACCATTAAACGAGTTATAAGAATCAGTATTATTCATAACAGTTGCCCTAGTGCTCTACAAGTAAATTTCATTAGTGAGACTCTCTAGATTCATGCATATCTGTCACAAAATCAGATTTAGTGTCCATAATTCACCCACCTGTAAATTATGATGAACACAGATAAACTCACTGAATCATACAGGTCGAGGTCACTGCATACGTATAATCCCTCCGTCACAGGTATCCGGATTAATCCAGAGATATAGATACAAACGTCAAATCTCTATAGATATAATCACGTCGACGTTTCTATTAGCAATTGACCGGCGTAAACACACACGTATAACGCAATCGCACGTATCGTTCATGTAGTATAAAAATATCGATCCCACGAGGACTTAATTCCTACTGTTGTTATTAATTGTTGAATCAATTTATTTACAAATATCTAATTAAATGGAGAAGGGAATTGATTGCTTGATTGATTTGGTTGATTGTAGATTTGGTAAATAAATAAATAAAAAGATAAAAGAAAATACTAAGGAAATAACAAAAGACACAAAGATCTAGGGTTGTGAATCATTCTAATATTATTCAAAAGATGAAGTGATTATTTTATGTTTGTGTAATAAATCGGGTTACTAACCTGGAACACTAAATTATGTAAAAGCCTATTTCGATGGTCAACTACAAATACCCAGTTTAACCCAATTGAACCATATGTCTATCTCAACCAAATTACCTGGATTCATTAAGATTAAGTTCCAATTATGGCTACCCCCGCCCGACAGGTATATTCCTATCCTGTAAGGAAATCTATTAAAGGGTTATCTATCCTCAAGGAAGATCGTGGGCTATTAAGTCTAAGGCTGAAACCTAAAATCCCTTTGTCTAGTTCATTTTAGATTTACCCGATCAATCTTATTGGTGATCAGACAACAAGAAGCATTAAGCTTAAGACTTAATAAGTAAACTTTTAAATTACCCAAACTATAAAATAATCCCTTATAAACCGGTGATATTAAAATTCATCACAACCCTAGATAACTAACACATAACTATGGCTAGTAAAAACTTAAAAGTAAAATACTTAAAGTAAAAATACTAAAAAGTAAAAGACATAAAGTAAAATGCTCAGGTAAAAGGAATTACTTTTACTACTACTAATTTAGATATCTCCCATAATATAATATATAAACTTGTGATAACATTACCAACCGGCCAATATAGCGGTATCCTGATTAAGTCAAATTAAGTCCAACCAGCCATTAAGGCGGAACCAAAATAAACCTGCCATATAGGCGGTAAGGGAATTTAATTACCAACTGACCAATCTGGCGGTATCCTTGATTAGTCAGGTTTAAACCAGATTAAAATGAATTACCAACCGACCAATATAGCGGTATCCCTTATTAAGTCAATATTTTAAATAGTTAATATATTATATTTAGGGGAGATTAATCTAAATAGCAATAGTAAAAGAATTACCTTTCACCATAGCAGGGGGAAGTTACCTCATCATGGTGAATAGTAAAAACTGTAAAAATAAAAAGTAAAAATTAAATTACTATCATTACAAAATGTAATTAAAATTATTTACAAAACTAAAAACTAAAAAAAAAAAACTAAAAGAAACTAGAGAGAGAAACTCTCTCTTTACATCAAAGAAGTGAGAGAGAATGGTGCCACAAAAACTGAAATCTGAAGATGAATTTATAGGCGCGGGTAAGCTTCCAGCGTCGTGACGCCAAGGGTCTACGCGTCGCGACGCCAGAACATCGAATCGTGGCACAATCAGGGCTTGACACGTGGCGATTCGGATAAGAAGATAAGGCGACACGTGGCGAGGCGGCTAAGAGCTCAATGATGAATCTGACGTGGCACTGACGTGGCGATGATGACTGTCGGCACCATAAGATTGCGACACGTGTCACTTCGTGATTGGCTGATGATGATGTGGCGTGTTGACTCGGTTGACCTGCTGACGTGGATGATGACGTGGCATGATGCGTGGCAAAGGTTGACTCATAGACCGATGACGTGGCGATGACATAGAATGACACGTGGCATACGTGGCAATTGTGAGTGTCGGCACCGTATGATGATGACACGTGGTACGACACACGTTAGCAGATTGGCTGCGATGGTGACACGTGGCTCGGCGCATGTTAGCAAAGTCAAACATCTCAAATTCTGACCCATTGACCCAACGCACGATAGCAGACTCCGGTGCACGTTAGGCATCGCGACTCCAAGATCTTCCGCGGCGCGACGTGAGAAATGACCAAAATGCCCTTTTTGCCAATTTTCACTGTTTTGCTACAAATCACCTCCAGAATGTCCTGAAACTTTATTTATCTACAAAATAACACAAAACACATCAAAATATTCACAAAACTCAAGAAACTATACAAAATATTCGGATAAATGAGTGGGAAATAGTGATAGATTTACCACTCATCACACCCCCAAACCTAACATTTTGCTAGTCATCGAGCAAAACATAGAATAAAATAACATAAATAAATTAACTAAGCCACTTTCGTAGGGATCACGGTTGTATTTAGCATATGCAACAAGGCTTTAAACCCCTAGATGTCCCTAGTGGACGAGTTGTAGTCTCGTGAGGGTTTACAGCAATGATACCCACAAACATTTTACAAAAGTAAAAAGGTAGTAAAACTAATGCACACAAAAGAAAAAAAGACAAGCGAAAAGAGAATAAAGAAGTTAGTGACTAATCAGGTGAAACTTCTACACCGAGTTACTAGTTGTATTGTTTCTTTCTAAATTACTGAATAAGTAAATTCTCCGATTATATTTACCATTCTTCATATACACAGCCAACAAATATTAAACAACTCATTTTTGCCCACAATAGTCATAAGTGCAGTTGAAAAGAGAGTAATATTTTTGTCCTAAAGTTCTATCAGATTTCACACCTTTTTGTAGTAATGGAATAATTTTTCTGATTTTTTCTTTGATTTTTTCTCTATTTTTTATTTATATACAATATCTTCCATCCATGTAACGAGCTTTGAGCCGGTGGCTCCCAAGCCAGTGGCTTTAGGGCACCAGGTGTTAAGACACCCCTACGGAATTAATTACTCAGACTTCAGATATATATATTTTTGCAGCATCTTTGATCCATGTAGCGAGCTTTGGGCCAGTGACTCCCAAACTAGTTGGTTTTAGGGCACTAGGTGTTAAAATACCCTTACAGACTTAATAACTCGGATCTCAGACGTTTTTTTTTTTTTTACTCCATCACTTTTTTGAGATGCTTCCTCCAATTAAACTAGAGCACTGAATATTACAAACTTTTCAATTTTAGCTCACGACCGTATGTTACCATGTATGTTGATAATACCTGCCAACGGAGCATATGAAGATTCATTTTAGTCAGTTTTATGGAGAATTCACAAATTAAATAATTCAAAAGGAAATAAACAAAATTAACTTGTTTCGAGAGAGGTTTGAGATACGTCTCAGGAGTGGAAACTCCTTACTCAACTATCTCTTACCAATTTCACATTTTTAGTCAAAATAAAAACAAAAAAACGTAAAATATTTTTGTAATTTTTGGAAAATTTTCAATTTTTTTGTATTTTTCGAAACATTTTGGACTAAAAATAAAAACAACATACAACTAAAAACAAGATATTAATCAACTAATTTCCTCCCCCAAACCTAAATGAGACATTGTCCCAATGTCTTAAACAGTAGAAGAAGAGTTTAGATGATAATACCTGGTTAACTGAAATTCTACAGGAATTTAAAGGTTAAGATCCAGATTAACCCGACGCCTCTTACCGCGATCGTCCTCAGACCAATTTATCTTTGAAATGATAGGGTCAACTTGTGGTTCATATGCTAAGAGTTGGTCAATTAGATCTGTAGCGGTTCTGGCAGTAAATAGGAGTTCTTTTAAAGGTTTTGATATGAACCCATTTCTCCGGACATCATCAAGAAACACACAAAGAAAATCATAAAATCCATCAACATTGTACAGCCCAATTGGTTTCTGGTGTATGTTTAGGTTCGCCCAAGATAATACAATAAAAATTTCCTCCAATGTACCCAAGCCACCTGGCAAAGCAATAAAAGCATCAGCACGGTTAATCATTTTTACCAGTCGTTCAGACATACCTGGCACGATCAGCTCATCTCCGTTTGATGGTTCAATAAGATTTGCCTCGGCCAAGGGTTTTGGGATGATTCCCAAAACGTGACTACCTCCTTCCTGTACGGCCTTTGAAACGATTCCCATTAGTCCAAGATTGCCTCCGCCATATATTAAGTGTATATTCCTTGCAGCTAAGACTCGACCCAACTCCTGTGCTGCTTCTATGTATTATAGTTTAGTACCAACACTACTATCGCAAAACACACAGATGTTTTCAACTCGTCTTCTTGAAGTGGCTTCCATTTTTTACTCTGGATGTCTTCAAAAGTGCAATGATGAGTTGAATTTATAATACTTGAAAAATGGTGAGTAATAATAGCACTAGTATCTTCTTGAGGAAGTTTGTTTGCTAAACAACAAAATGAATCATGAAAGGTCATAAAGTCTGGATCTTGTCTACGAAAATAAAGATAATTACAACAGAAAAGCGAATCAAAGCAATAATTAAGGCAACGGAATTGTGTACGCAATACGCCACTTGTTTGGTATAAATTCATTATGATGCGTCTTAAGAATTCATTCCTTACTCAGCCACCACAAATTAATTAGCTCTCATCTTTGTGATTGCCACACACCATGGGTTGCCTCCCTGCTAGCGCTAAATTTTTCGTTTGTGCTTTTCCCTACAAAATAACATTGAAAATTAAAAACTCTACAATATGTATACACAAAATATAAAAACAAAAATCACAACAAATTGCATGGGTTGCCTCCCTGCTAGCGCTAAATTTTTCGTCTTCAGCCAGACGTGACTGAAATCTATCTGTCAATGAGGTTTCAGTGTTGTTTTGGACGTCCGATTAAAGACAATCCCGTGAGCGTTGCTTTTGAACGGTCTCTTCCAACGGTAAAGTGGCAAAAAGAATTTTGTCATATTTAGTGCTTGTGCCACCTTTTTTATCGTTGTTGCTGCAGTGATTCCTGAAAAGAAAGAAATAAAATCAGGAGGTCTCATATGGTGCTTGACTTTGAATGAAAGTTCCATTATGTCAAGCTTCTGGTTGATATCCTTGATTTGTACTCCCCGATACAGCGATGTTTCTCCTGAATGCTCTGGATCTTTAATTTGGTCTGACAGTTGCTCCTCCATTTGCTCTGTTTCTTGCTCCATATTTTCTTCACAGATGTATTTTAGGATTGCTTCATTTAGCTCTTCATCTGTTATCTGTGAGAGAGAAATTACTAGAGAAACTAGAGAGAGATAAAAATTAAATTTAGTAAAAATTAATTTAAGTAAAAATTAAATTACTATTATTACAAAACGTAATTAAAATTATTTACAAAACTAAAAACTAAAAAAAAAAAAACTAAAAGAAACTAGAGAGAGAAACTCTCTCTTTACATCAAAGAAGTGAGAGAGAATGGTGCCACAAAAACTGAAATCTTAAGCTGAATTTATAGGCGCGTGTAAGCTTCCAGCGTCGCGACGCCAATGGTCTACGCGTCGCGACGCCAGAACATCGAATCGTGGCACAATCAGGGCTTGACACGTGGCGATTCGGATAAGAAGATAAGGCGACACGTGGCGAGGCGGCTAAGATCTCAATGATGAAGCTGACGTGGCGCTGACGTGGCGATGATGACTGTCGGCACCATAAGATTGCGACACGTGTCACTTCGTGATTGGCTGATGATGATGTGGCGTGTTGACTCGGTTGACCTGCTGACGTGGATGATGACGTGGCATGATGCGTGGCAAAGGTTGACTCATAGACCGATGACATGGCGATGACATAGGATGACACGTGGCATACATGGCAATTATGAGTGTCGGCACCGTAGGATGATGACACGTGGTACGACACACGTTAGCAGATTGGCTGCGATGGTGACACGTGGCTCGGCGCATGTTAGCAAAGTCAAACATCTCAAATTCTGACCCATTGAGCCGACGCACGATAGCAGACTCCGGTGCACGTTAGGCATCGCGACTCCAAGATCTTCCGCGGCGCGACGTGAGAAATGACCAAAATGCCCTTTTTGCCAATTTTCACTGTTTTGCTCCAAATCACCTCCAGAATGTCCTAAAACTTTATTTATCTACAAAATAACACAAAACACATCAAAATATTCACAAAACTCAAGAAACTATACAAAATATTCGGATAAATGAGTGGGAAATAGTGATAGATTTACCACTCATCACACCCCCAAACCTAACATTTTGCTAGTCATCGAGCAAAACATAGAATAAAATAACATAAATAAATTAACTAAGCCACTTTTGTAGGGATCACTGTTGTATTTAGCATATGCAACAAGCCTTTAAACCCCTAGGTGTCCCTAGTGGACGAGTTGTAGTCTCTTGAGGGTTTACAGCAATGATACCCACAAACATTTTACAAAAGTAAAAAGGTAGTAAAACTAATGCACACAAAAGAAAAAAAGACAAGCGAAAAGAGAATAAAGAAGTTAGTGACTAATCAGGTGAAACTTCTACTCCGAGTTACTAGTTGTATTGTTTCTTTCTAAATTACTGAATAAGTAAATTCTCCGATTATATTTACCATTCTTCATATACACAGCCAACAAAATATTAAACAACTCATTTTTGCCCACAATAGTCATAAGTGCAGTTGAAAAGAGAGTAATATTTTTGTCCTAAAGTTCTATCAGAGTTCACACCTTTTTGTAGTAATGAAATAATTTTTCTGATTTTTTCTGATTTTTTCTTTGATTTTTTCTCTATTTTTTATTTATATACGATATCTTCTATCTATGTAACGAGCTTTGAGCCGGTGGCTCCCAAGCCAGTTGGCTTTAGGGCACCAGGTGTTAAGACACCCCTACGGAATTAATTACTCAGACTTCTGATATATATATTTTTGCAGCATCTTTGATCCATGTAGCGAGCTTTGGGCCAGTGACTCCCAAACCAGTTGGTTTTAGGGCACTAGGTGTTAAAATACCCTTACAGACTTAATAACTCGGATCTCAGACGTTTTTTTTTTTACTCCATCACTTTTTTGAGATGCTTCCTCCAATTAAACTAGAGCACTGAATATTACAAACTTTTCAATTTTAGCTCACGACCGTATGTTACCATGTATGTTGATAATACCTGCCAACGGAGCATATGAAGATTCATTTTAGTCAGTTTTATGGAGAATTCACAAATTAAATAATTCAAAAGGAAATAAACAAAAATTAACTTGTTTCGAGATAGGTTTGAGATACGTCTCAGGAGTGGAAACTCCTTACTCAACTATCTCTTACCAATTTCACATTTTTAGTCAAAATAAAAACACAAAAACGCAAAATATTTTTGTAATTTTTGAAAAATTTTCAATTTTTTGTATTTTTCGAAACATTTTGGACTAAAAATAAAACAACATACAACTAAAAACAAGATATTAATCAACTAATTTCCTCCCCCAAACCTAAATGAGACATTGTCCCAATGTCTTAAACAGTAGAAGAAGAGTTAGATGATAATACCTGGTTAACTGAAATTCTACAGGAATTTAAAGGTTAAGATCCAGATTAACCCGACGCCTCTTACCGCGATCGTCCTCAGACCAATTTATCTTTGAAATGATATGGTCAACTTGTGGTTAATATGCTAAGAGTTGGTCAATTAGATCCGTAGCGGTTCTGGCAGTAAATAGGAGTTCTTTTAAAGGTTTTGATATGAACCCATTTCTCCGGGCATCATCAAGAAAGACACAAAGAAAATCATAAAATCCATCAACATTGTACAGCCCAATTGGTTTCTGGTGTATGTTTAGGTTCGCCCAAGATAATACAATAAAAATTTCCTCCAATGTACCCAAGCCACCTGGCAAAGCAATAAAAGCATCAGCACGGTTAATCATTTCTACCAGTCGTTCAGACATACCTGGCACGATCAGCTCATCTCCGTTTGATGGTTCAATAAGATTTGCCTCGGCCAAGGGTTTTGGGATGATTCCCAAAACGTGACTACCTCCTTCCTGTACGGCCTTTGAAACGATTCACATTAGTCCAAGATTGCCTCCGCCATATATTAAGTGCATATTCCTTGCAGCTAAGACTCGACCCAACTCCTGTGCTGCTTCTATGTATTATAGTTTAGTACCAACACTACTATCGCAAAACACACAGATGTTTTCAACTCGTCTTCTTGAAGTGGCTTCCATTTTTTACTCTGGATGTCTTCAAAAGTGCAATGATGAGTTGAATTTATAATACTTGAAAAATGGTGAGTAATAATAGCACTAGTATCTTCCTGAGGAAGTTTGTTTGCTAAACAACAAAATGAATCATGAAAGGTCAAAAAGTCTGGATCCTGTGTACGAAAATAAAGATAATTACAACAGAAAAGTGAATCAAAGCAATAATTAAGGCAACAGAATTGTGTACGCAATACGCCACTTGTTTGGTATAAATTCATTATGATGCGTCTTAAGAATTCATTCCTTACTCAGCCACCACAAATTAATTAGCTCTCATGTTTGTGATTGCCAAACACCATGGGTTGCCTCCCTGCTAGCGCTAAATTTTTTGTTTGTGCTTTTCCCTACAAAATAACACTGAAAATTAAAAACTCTACAATATGTATACACAAAATATAAAAACAAAAATTACAACAAATTGCATGGGTTGCCTCCCTGCTAGCGCTAAATTTTTCGTCTTCAGCCAGACGTGACTGAAATCTATCTGTCAATGAGGTTTCAGTGTTGTTTTGGACGTCCGATTAAAGACAATCCCGTGAGCGTTGCTTTTGAACGGGCTCTTCCAACGGTAAAGTGGCAAAAAGAATTTTGTCATATTTAGTGCTTGTGCCACCTTTTTTTATCGTTGTTGCTGCAGTGATTCCTGAAAAGAAAGAAATAAAATCAGGAGGTCTCATATGGTGCTTGACTTTGAATGAAAGTTCCATTATGTCAAGCTTCTGGTTGATATCCTTGATTTGTACTCCCCGATACAACGATGTTTCTCCTGAATGCTCTGGATCTTTAATTTGGTCTGACAGTTGCTCCTCCATTTGCTCTGTTTCTTGCTCCACATTTTCTTCACAGATGTATTTTAGGATTGCTTGATTTAGCTCTTCATCTGTTATCTGTGAGAGAGAAATTACTAGAGAAACTAGAGAGAGATAAAAATTAAATTAAGTAAAAATTAATTTAAGTAAAAATTAAATTACTATTATTACAAAACGTAATTAAAATTATTTACAAAACTAAAAACTAAAAAAAAACTAAAAGAAACTAGAGAGAGAAACTCTCTCTTTACATCAAAGAAGTGAGAGAGAATGGTGCCACAAAAACTGAAATCTGAAGCTGAATTTATAGGCGCGGGTAAGCTTCCAGCGTCGCGACGCCAAGGGTCAACGCTTCGCGACGCCAGAACATCGAATCGTGGCACAATCAGGGCTTGACACGTGGCGATTCAGATAAGAAGATAAGGCGACACGTGGCGAGGCGGCTAAGATCTCAATGATGAAGCTGACGTGGCGATGATGACTGTCGGCACCATAAGATTGCGACACGTGTCACTTCGTGATTGGCTGATGATGATGTGGCATGTTGACTCGGTTGACCTACTGACGTGGATGATGACGTGGCATGATGCATGGCAAAGGTTGACTCGTTGACAGATGATGTGGCGATGACATAGGATGACACGTGGCACACATGGAAATTGTGAGTGTCGGCACCGTAGGATGATGACACGTGGCACGGCGCACGTTAGTAGATTGGCTGCGATGGTGACACGTGGCTCGGCGCATGTTAGAAAAGTCAAACTTCTCAAATTTTGACCCGTTGACCAGGCACATGATAGCAGACTCCGGTGCACGTTAGGCGTCGCGATGCCAAGATCTTCCGCGGCGCGATGCGAGAAATGACCAAAATGCCCATTTTGCCAATTTTCACTGTTTTGCTCCAAATCACCTCCAGAATGTCCTGAAACTGTATTTATCTACAAAATAACACAAAACACATCAAAATATTCACAAAACTCAAGAAACTATACAAAATATTAGGATAAATGAGTGGGAAATAGTGATAGATTTACCACTCATCAGCAATCCCTCAAATAACACTTAGAACTAATTTCTACAGTGTACCACGGGCCCATTGATTTAACAGATTGCTAATTCCATATTGAATACCTATGCTCTATACACAGAGCTGACAGATCCTATCTTGATGCACACAGGATATCCTGAGCATCAGTCTACACCCAACGAACAGGCGGAGGTATGATCTAAATAGATCGGTGACGTGACTGCCATCTAAGTGTGGAGGATGCCATCTAAGTATGGAGGATAACTCAGATATCCACAGTGGTATCTCAAGTCAAAGAATCACTATGCTCACTTAACCCGAGAAGATTCTTATTGATGTTGGTGTACCATCCATTAAGAATCATCGGTGAGTTGTTCAATGTTTATCCGTTATAAACACCTACACGTCTATACGAGTCTCCAAGACTCATGGTTCACTGAGAACCATCGGAATCCAGGATTCTAATATACGACATGTACCAGTCTCTACGGGTTTACTTTACTGACCAAGTTGTGTAAACCTTGACTGGAACTGTCTAAGAATGACAACGTCATGATATAACTCAATGTCAGTTGCGACACTTTTGCAACAGTATCATAACTAATAATTCTAAGGTCGGTTACGTCTTTACCATATTAAAGAAGAAGTTTATAAAAAAAACTGTCTATTTTATTCATAATAAAATTTGACATTAGTATTTACAAGGAAATAAATAATAAAATTGGCGCTCAGAGCACCAACCCTAACAGTAATATGATCTCATCAAAACGTTAGTTCCAAGAACACAATGCTTGCTTTAATCCATAAATGGATCAGTTTAACTTGCAGACCTTGTTTGCATATTTTTGGTAAGACAAAACCGTCAGGCTGTTGTATATAAACATCTTCGAAAAGGTTTCCATTAAGAAAAGCGGTTTTGACGTCCATCTACCATATTTCATAAACGAAATATTTAGCACTAGCAAGAATTATCCGAATGGATTTAATAATGGCAACTGGTAAAATGTTTCATCGTAATCAACACCATGTTGATGACGATACCCTTTCGCTACAAGCCTAGCTTTGTATGTTTGTATGTTGCCATCCATGTCTGTCTTCACCATGAAGACTCATTTGCTAACTGTAGGCACAATGCCTTTTGGTACATTAACCAGTGTCCAAACTTAGTTGGTGTACATGGAATCCATTTCGGACTTCATGGTCTCTTGCCATAAAGCGGAGTCGATACCTTGTATCGCTTCCTCATACGTAGCTTGTTCAGCTTCCTCAATAAAATTGATATCTATATGAAGTGAGATCAGAAACCCATACCTCTAAGGTTATTTTCTGACTTTCTCCGACCTACGTGGTTCTTGTGTATTAGAAGATTGTGGAACAGTCTCACCCTTGATGAATTGTTCGTGTTTCGTAAGGAATTTGGTGCCATAAACAGTATTACTCCATTTTCATCGAGTTCTACTTTCCTCCCACTTACCACTGCATATAGGAATTCATTTTCAAGGAAAACTGATGAGCGGAAAATATATCAATATTTACCGCCCCTTTTACTTAATATTTTGTTTAGTTTCTCAGGTTTGATGAACGTTTTGATGAGTTTTAGTATTTTGCAGATAAAAAAATATTGGGACACAATGAAATCATTTAGGACGAAATGTGGGTCAAATAAGAGAAAAAATTGGACTTGACATATTAATTTTGGAGATTGGAAACTTGAAAGGGCGATTTAACGAAGGGCAGTTTTGGAAATTCCAGTTTTGCGCATCTGTCGTATTTTGGGTATAACGTTTTACTCCAATATCGGATTGAGCTGATTCAAGTTCCAGATTAAAGAAGACTCAAAGATCTACAACTTTGAAAGACAAAATAATTTCGAATTCTGAATATTTCATTCCTGAAATCGATGAACCATCCAGAAGTGTGTTGTGTGTAATTATTAAAGTCATTTTCAATCATTTTCAAAGCAAAAAATTAAATTAATAAATAAATAATAAAAATTATCAAATCACCACCAAACATGATAAGTAATTAGTGGAGCAATTAATAATGGATTTGGTGGAGCAATTAGTGGAGCAATTAATAGTGGATTTGGTGGATGATTTGATGGAGGTAAAATTTTGCCTATAAATGCCAAGCCATTTCATTTGTAAATTTATACTTTCTTCTAAGGAATTCTTAAGAATACTAAGAAGATTGTATCTGTTTTTTTATTTACAGCTTTCAGTAATTAATTTCCGCTTTCGCACTTTCTTTTCTTTACTTTTCAGTTTTTACTTTCCGTAATTTACTTTTACGCACAATACTTTTCTTTCTTTAATTTTCAGTAATGAGGAGGTAACTCCCATTTGCTGGGGTAAAAGGTAAAACTTTTATTACTAATATTTAGATTAATCTCCCTTAATTATAATATATAAACTAGTTAAAACGTGACTTAACGAGGATACCGCCATATTGTTCGGTTGGTAATTATTTAAATTGGTTTTAACCTGACTAAACTGGATACCGCCTGATTGGTCGGTTGGTAATTAATTATTAATTTGACTTAATCTGGATAGCGCTATATGGCCGGTTGATAATTATCATGCAAAGTTAATATATTATATTAAGGGAGATATCTAAAATAGAAGTAAGTAATAAAATGGATCATTTTACCTCAGCATTTTCTTTTATTGTACTTTTACTTATTTACTTTTCAGCAATTTACTTTTCAGCAATTTAGTTTCAGCATTTACTTTTTAGCAATTTACTTTCCGCAATTTACTTTTCAGCATTTACTTTTCAGTAATTTACTTTTCAGCATTTACTTTTCAGCAATTAATTTTCAGTATTTTACTTTATGTCTTTTATTTTATTTAAGTTTTTTTACTACCCGTAAATATGTGTCGTAATTAAGCCAGTTATCTGGGGTTATGATGAAATCCAATATCACCGGTTTATAAGGGATTAAATTATAGTTTGGGTAATTTAAGGGTTTACTTATTAAGTCTTAAGCTTAATGCGTCTTGTTAATTGGCCACTAATAATATTATCTGGTAAATCTAAAATAAACTTGACAAAGGAATTTTAGGTTTAAGCCTTACACTTAATAGCCCACGATCTTCCTTGAGGATAGATAACCCTTTAATAGATTTCCTTACAGGATAGACATATACCTGTCGGCCGGGGGAAACCTTTAATGGAACTTAATCTTAATGAATCCATGTAATTTGGTTGACATAGACATATGGTTCAATTGGGTTATACTGGGTATTTGCGTCTGACCATCGACAGAGGCTTTCGCATAATTTAGTGTTCCAGGTTAGTAAACCGATTTATTACACAAACATGAAATATCCACTTCATCTTTAAAATGATATTGGAAGATTCACAAACTTAGATAGTTTCCGAATATTGGATTTTCTTAAACCTACTTTCGTGCAATTTTATTACTTGTTTTTAAATTTAGAATCATCACCATTCAAATCAATCAAACAACCTGTTAGATACTAGTAATCATTTGACCTCATAAAATTAATAGATTAGGTATTAAGTCCTCGTGGGATCGATACTTTTTATACTACTTGAACGATACGTGCACTTGCGTTATACGCGTGTGTGTAAGAACCAGTCAAGTTTTTGGCGCCGTTGCCGGGGATTTATTTATCTTTCACTATTCGTTTAGGGGTTAGATACGTTACTTCTATCTAATTTCTTTTTACTTATTATTTCTGTTTTCTTGTGTTTCAGGTTCCCAAACACTACATGAGACGAACCAGAAACTTTGAACTTCGACCGCTTGACCCAGAAATTGAAGAAACCATCAGACAGTTGAGAAGGGAAAGACGAGAAGGCCAAAAGCTTTAGTCAACATGGAACCTGAACCTTTGGAGGTTGCACCACCAACACCCATTTGAGACAGAACCATTCCGGTGGTTGACGAACTCATTTCTTGTATTGTACTTCCTCTCTTACCAGTAAATGCTGGTGACATCAAAACATGCATCCAGATGATTCAGCAGTCAGTACAGTTTGGGGGAAATGCAACTGAAGATCCTAATGCCCACATCAGTAGTTTCTTGGAAGTTTGCGGTACTTTCAGTTACAACCGAGCAGCTGAAGAAGCAATGAGACTCCAGGTTTTTCCATATTCCCTGAAAGACAGAGCTAAAGCTTGGTTACATTTGTTACCAGCAGGTTCCATTATAATTTGGAACACTCTAGCCACCAAATTCCTTGCAAAGTACTTTCCACCAGCCAGAACTGCAAAGTTGAGGAATGACATCACATCCTTCGTGCAACAAGATTCAGAATCCCTTTACGAAGCTTAGGAAAGATTCAAAGATTTACTCCGGAAATGTCCTCATCATGAGATCGCAAAGTGGCTACAAGTCCAAACCTTCTACAATGGACTTTCTGGAATAATGAGAACCATAATTGATTCTGCTGCTGGAGGAGCTTTGATGGCAAAATGAGAAGATCAGGCCTGGGACTTAATTGAAGAAATGGCCAACAACAATTCTTTATGGCCAACAGAAAGGAGTATGATCCAAAGAATTGCAGGAATTTATGAAGATGGAGCCAACACATCACTGAATTCCAAGCTGGATGTGATTTTCATAAATCTGGAAACTCTTAACATGAAGGTTAATGGTGGATCCACAAGTTCACCAGTTGGAGGAGCACCTGAGTCAGAATCTTCAAACCAATATAAAGAGACGATGAATTATGTCACCAATTTCAATAGACAGGGGAACAATCCATATTCCAACACCTACAACCCAGGGTGGATGAATCATCCCAATTTCGCATGGAGCAACAATTCAGGGCAAATGAACAACCCACCACCCGGATTCCAACAACAGAGCAAAGGCCGGTTGCAGGCAAATGAATCAGAAATAACATAAGTGTTGATCCATTTGAAAAAGATAGAAGCAAAACACGACTCTCAAGCAGCAAGATATGATGTTATGTTTCAATCCAAGCAGCAATAATTCAAAGTCAATCTGCTTTTATTAAAGCACTGGAGAATCAAATTGGACAACTGGCCAAAGCTCAGAGTTACAGACCGCCAGGTAACCTTCCTAGCAACACTGAACCAAATCCGAAGAACATGGGGAAAGAGCAATGTCATTCCATCATATTAAAAAGCGGTACTGAAATCAACAAAGATGTTGGAGCCAAAACAACTGCTGAGGAAGTTCCAAAAGAAACAAAGCAACAGATGGAGGAAAAAGAAGCAAAGGAAAAAGAACAGATCACTCCACCTCCATATTTTCCTCAGCGTCTTCAGAAAAACAAGCTGGACAAGCAGTTTGCTCATTCACTGGAGGTGTTCAAAAAGCTGCATATCAACATTCCATTTGCAGAAGCGTTGGAATAAATGCCCAGCTATGCCAAATTTATGAAAGACATTCTTTCACGAAATCGGAAATTGAGAGATTACGAGACAGTAGCATTGTGATGAATGGTATTTATATCACTATTTCCCACTCATTTAGCCTAATATTTTGCATATTTTCTCGAGTTTTGTGAACGTTTTGATGTGTTTTATTGTTATTTTACAGATAAATAAAGTTTAGAAAGCACTGAAATCAACAAAGATGTTGGGGCCAAAACAGTGAAAAAGGACGAAAAATGGCATTTTTGGAAATTGGCCGCGTCGCGCCGCCCAGACTCTCAGCGTCGCGACGTCTAACCTGCGCCGCTTGCTAACCTGCGCCGTGGACACGTGGACCAATCCGAGAAATTTGCTAACATGCGCCGATCATGCTAACGTCACAGAAGATCAGCTAACATGCGCCGGCTGCCACATGTCGAAACTCCATTCGACCGATTTAAAGCGTGTGCCACGTTTCAAGCTCCTATTGGACCGAATCTTCAGCAAATCGCATCCTGCCACGTGTCGAGCTCTCATTGGACCGAATTATTGACGAATCACATGTTGCCACGTGTCGCCTTTCTATTGGACCGAACACCCAGCCACTCACAGCGCGACACATGGCGCTCTCTCATGGTGCCGACAACACGCGTGGTCAAAGCCGTGTAGACCGAGTTACTGTTTGGGCGTCGCGAAGTCAAGGGGTTCCGCGGTGCGACGCCCGATGCCGAATTTTGCCTATAAATTGAGGCCTTAAGATTTCATTTTTCCTCGTGCTTTCCTTGGTAGCTTTTCCCTGATTTTATAGGAAGCTTCTATTTTTGTAAATTATTTGTAATAATAAAATTATGTATTTTCATTTATAGTTTTTAATACAGCATTTTATTTACTTACTTTTATGTTTTGTAGTTAATTTTACCGTTGAGGTAAAAGGTGAAATATTTAATATAATTATCTAGGTTAATCTCACTTAATTATAATATTTAAATTTTAATTTAACCGATTAATTAATGGTAGACTTTATTACCGCCTATATGGCTGGTTTTAAATATAAATTACCTTACCGCCTATATGGCTGGTCTTTATGTGACAGATAATTACCGCCTATATGGTTGGTGTAATTGGATTAAATAGATTACCGCCTATATGGCTGGTTTTAAATGTTTAACATTATTAATTCCTAAGAAAGCAGAACAGAAAATAATTTATATATTATAATAAGTGAGATTCCTAGATAATAATTTATTCTTATTCTAGGGAAGTGATGAAACACAATATCCACACTTAATAATTGATTTTCTTTTTATGGGTAATTCTTTAGTTTGTTTATTGAGTCTTAAGCTTAATGCTTCTTATTGTCTGATCACCAATAAGATTGATGGGGTAAACTTAAAATGAACTAGACATAGGGATTTTAGGTTTCAGCCTTAGATTCAATAGCTCACGATCTTCCTTGAGGATAGATAACCATTTAATAGATTTCCTTACAGGATAGGAATATACCTGTCGGGCGTGGGTAGCCATAATTGGAACTTGGTCTTAATGAATCCAGGTGTAGGACACAGAAATCGGCGACGCTGTTCTAGGCTCACGGCCTAGTTGGGAGTACGAAATAACATGGAGTCGCCACCCGGTGTGAACCGGGACAAAGATTTAAGGCCGCACTCACCCCTCGCAAGGGAAGACCTCAAACCGTTAGGTTCAGAATGGTCACTTACTTATGTCACTTGTAATGATATGATTTGTGCCATAAAATAACCGAATCTACTCAACATGCTCAAGAACAACCTACGTCTAGTTCATGTTCATAAAGATAAATCCTATGTCCAAGTTTGCATGCTTGAAAAGTAAGTCATCATAACACACGGCAACACATGGCAATCTCATGAATATATTTCAATCATATAATGCGAAAAACAAACAACAATATAAACCTAATGCAAA
Organism: Zanthoxylum bungeanum; assembly: GCA_019454045.1. NCBI lineage: Eukaryota > Viridiplantae > Streptophyta > Magnoliopsida > Sapindales > Rutaceae > Zanthoxylum > Zanthoxylum bungeanum. The sequence goes on from SKCR01046356.1 coordinate 37,260, forward strand.
TTCCAAATGCAAAACAAATAACTAATCATGCTTAAGAATAAATAACTAAATCATGCTTAAAAATAAATAACATACTAGAAACCTAATCATTCTCAAATACATGGTTGGATGAAAAGAAATACGTGTGTCTCTCAAGTGGTAAGTGGCGTTGTATCTCGAGTGCAAACCGCACTACCGTCCATTCAGATTCGGCTACGGAATATACGTCCGGGTTTCCATTCGATATACCACAAAAGAGAACATGCATTTCGTTCATCCGAAATTCACATCATGCCTCAACAAATGACTCTCATGCGATAATATATTAAAATAAATAAAAGAAATGAAAGATAATAAGTAAAAAAGGTGCCCTCAGTTCTAACCTCTTTTGTTGTCTCTCGAAAGCACGTTACACAGCCGTCGGAAGGGAGAATGATCTGCAACTTTTCTAGTTCACTAATCCAACATTTTTCCTCGCTGTTTCACTGTTTAGGCTGCTTTTTTCACTCTGTTTCACTGCTATTTTTGTTGTATTTTCTGGTCATTATTTTTGTGTTTCAAGGACTGTTTTGGGCATTTTTGGAGGGTAAAGGGCTGCTATTTTTAGGCGGTTTTAAGGGGGGTCTTGTGCAGGTTTTTGGTGCAGTTTTAGGGTGTTTTCTGGACTATTTTAAGGGGTCTAGGTCACGGCAATTCTGAGCAGTGGATAGGGGCTATTCTCGGGAGTGTAGGGCTTGTGTGTGAAAGGGATTTGCAGTAGTAGTGAGGCTAGGTGGCAGTGTGTGAAGGCGTGTAGGCTGTGAGGCTTGACTAAGTGCGTGAAGGCGTGGAGGCTAGGTGGCAGTGTGTGAAGGCGTGGAGGCTGTGAGGCTTGGTGGCAGTGTGTGGATTGACTATGCGTGAGGGTTTGAGCGAAGGGCAAGTGGCGTATGTTGGCTATTGGCGTGAGGCAGGCTTCTTGTTTACGTGAGTTGAATTGGCGAAGGTGCGTGGGGCTTTAGCGAAGGGCAGATGGCGTGTGTTGGCTATTTAATGTGGCTAGTGGGCTGTTTGTGAGAGTGCTTGGGCGTGAATCTTTTATGAGTATTGTGTGTCTGAGCTATGTGGCGCTGATGGTGGGCTTCACGTGAGGCTGTGTTTATGGCATTGTGCAGTTTGGCGAATATGAGGGTTTTGTGGCTTTTGTTTTTTAACGTGAAGAGGGGCCGAGTGTTTAGGGTTATGTGAATGGCTTCTTTTGATGAATGACGTGAGTTAAAGGGAGAGAGGGATGACGTGAGGGCTGGTTTATTTTTTTGTATTTTCGTGAGGATCAGCCAGGGTTAGAAAAGTGGGGTGAAGGGTTATTTTTATAGGCAAAGGGATGTGGGTTATCCTTGTTTGGGAAGGAGAAGGATTTGTGCATTAAAGGGATATCTTTTTAATTAGAATATGATAAGGAAAAATCTTTTATTTGATTTGTATCTTTTAATTAGGGAATGTAATTAAGTGGATTAGGAAAGTATTTGATGGGATTTGATTTGTATCTTTTAATTAGGAATGTGATTTATTTAAATTTAATTGGATTTAATTTAATTTATTTGATTCGATTTAATTTGTGATATGTGTTTTAAATGTTTTATTTATTTTTGGATTTGATTTAATGGGCTTGGGCTAGGTGGGCGTGTGGCTTTGGTTTTGGGCTAAGGATGTGTTTTAAAATGGAGGTCAACCAAGCAAACCCGTAGCTACTCCAGCGAATTAAATCCAACAATGTTTCAATTCTTGACCCTTTCCTTCCGACGTCCGTTTCCCGCAGCTTCCACAATTAAAGAGGTAGTGTCTCCATACGAGACTCATCATAGGGACTTATACGTAAAAATGCAGTGCCTACACCAGGTAATTTGGTTGACATAGGAATATGGTTCAATTGGGTTATACTGGGTATTTGCGTCTGACCATCGGAAGAGGCTTTTGCATATCATCGTGTTCTAGGTTAACAAATTAATTTATTACACATAAATAAGAGAGTCAATTCATCTTTTTAATAATGTTGTGTGGAGTCATGACCCTAAATCATTGAGTCTTTTATTTTATTTTCCTTAGTATTTTCTTTGAGTCTATTTTTATTTTACTTAGCAAATCCATATTCAACCAGCCAAAAGTAATCAATTCCCTTCTTCCTATAATTAGATACCTGTAAATAAATAGATTCAATAATTAATAACAACAGTAGGAATTAAGTCCTCGTGGGATTGATATTTTATACTACTTGAACGATACGTGCGCTTGCGTTATACGCGTGTGATTGCACCGGTCAAGTTTTTGGCGCCGTTGCCGGTGACTTATTTTTCTTGAGTTGTTAATTTTGAAGTTATCTAATTTACTTGTATCTAATTTTCTTTATTTTTATCTGTAATTTTTATTTCTTTCTTTTGTTTTCAGGTTGTTGAAAAAATGGAACATTAATGGGAGATTAAGAGATCACGAGCTTTACTAGAAGATACACCCTACATTTGGGAGCAACAGTTTGGTTTTCTGAGTCCTGTTGTACAGCCCAATGACAATCACTGGATGCTAGAACAAAGCAATATTACATTTGCTCAACAGAACGCAATGGGGAGATTTGACATATGTAATGGTAACCACCCGAGAGATCATTGCGAGTACAACTACAATCCAGGGTGGAAGAGCTATCAAAATCCTTCATGGTACGAAGAACCATCACATTTTCCATCTTATCCACCATCTACCTTCGATTTCCATCAAGAACCAGAACCATCAGAGGAAGATCAGATGGTTGACATGCTTAAAGATTGGTTCAAGGAACAAGACGAAAAGCTGGATAAAATGCTTGAAACATGCCAAAATCAATTCGAAAGTATTCAGAGACAATCATCACTCATTCAGAGAATGACAGATCAAATGAGGCAATCAACAGAGAACCAGAGCTACATACCTCAAGGACCATTTTCAGATGAAGCCTTCCAGTACCAATCATTGCACGATGACACTTTAGCAGAAGAGAAGGTTGAGCAGAATCGAGAATCAGAGGTATCAATTCAGGAACCCGAACCAGAAAAGTCTCGATTTGACTTTTATTATTCAGATTCCGACGAGGATGAAGCTGAGTTGTTTGTACCAACTGCATCAAAAAATGAGGATGGAGTTCTGTATCCTCAAAATGAAGATCTTGGAGATTCCATTGCACAAATGTTTGAAGAAGATCTACCTGAGCCAATCATTTCACCCAGATCAGAGGATGAAGACCTAATGTCAGACACATCTTTTCATCCTCAAGTGGAGAAAGAAGAAGAGCAAATGGAAGAGCAAATGTCTGACCTTATTGAAGATCCAGAGCATTCAGGCGAAACATCACTGTTTTGGGGAGTACAAATTACACATATCGCCCAGAAGCTTGACAGAATGGAACTCCCATTCCAAGTACTGAATGGAGGGACAAAGAATAAAAAGGTGGCACAAGCACTGAATGGGACAAAACTCTTTTCGCCACCTTACCGTTGGAAGAGACCCTTCAAAAGCAACGCTCATGGGATTGTCTTAATCGGACATCCAAAACGACACTGAAACCGCCTTGACAGATGGATTTCAGTCACGTCTGGCTGAAGACCAAAAATTTAGCGCTAGCAGGGAGGCAAACCATGCAATTTGTTGTAATTTGTTTTCATATTTTGTGTGAACTTTTTAATTTTGTGTGTTAGTTTGGCAGGAAAAATAAAAACGGAATTTTTCATGATAAAGCAAGCCAGTGCAAGCGGGATTTTCATAAAATAAAAATTTGACAAAATCACGAAGATGTAAAGTCAATCCAGAAGAGACGGTCGAGTAAGGAGTTAGCTCTTGAGACGCGTCCCAGAGGATTTATCCGTAGTAAGACTTGGTTTTTCCAAAAAATAAAAATAAAAAATCCCGCGTCGCGGTGCTCAAACCCTTCGCGTTGCGACACCAGTATCCTAAACATGAAACCCTAACCCTAAATGGTCGAGTGTCGCGATGCCAGGCCAAATTAAGCGTGTTGACGCTGGCTCGATTACATCACTAAAATGGGCAGCCGCCAAGACAGGTTTCACTTTCCTTACTCAAACCGCACCATTTCTCTCAACCAAAGCCAACCACCTGTTGGTTTCTATAATATGTCCCAAACAAAGATTAAGCATGTGAAATACTATAAAGAATATATATGAACATGAAATATGGCGGAATCATACTTACAATGCCTTGTGATGAAGTAGATGATCAAATGGTAGAAGCTCCAAGTGGTGGAGGATTCGGCAAGAGGAGGAAGAAGACTTGAAGCTCCAAGCTATTGTATTCCAAGCTCTTTGATGGTTTCCCTATCACCTCTTTTGATCCCTTGCTTGTGCTAGCAAAAATGGAGAAATGGAAGATCAAATCTTCCTTGCCCTTGTCAATGGAGTTCACGGCAATTTGAGAGAGAAGAGAGAGTTTTTTGTGTAATGTCTTGATTAATTAATTTTTGTATTACCAAAAATCAATTTATATTTATGTTATAATTTATTAAATTAATAATAAATCTATGACATAAACCATGCAATGGCTTAGAGTGTCAAACACTCAAACTCCATGCAAAGCCTTTGAGTGAAATGCACACTATCACCATGCAATGCCTTAGAGTGTTTTGTACACTATTAACATGCAATGCCTTATCAATAAAATAATGCATATAATGAAAAGTGTCATGTGGGCCCCACACGTTTCCAATGAAAGTGGGCCCACGTCCACTCACGCGTTCGGGTTCGATATTTCCGAAATACCGAGCTAGCGTCGCGACGTTAATTAAATCGGATTTAAATAAATAATCGCTCCTAGCGAAATTATTATTTACGTCGCTTACGAATTAATTCTAAATTAACTCGTATGCCCGAATTAAAAA
>SKCR01046357.1:0-41574 GCA_019454045.1 Zanthoxylum bungeanum
TCTTCCACACTTAGACGTCGTTTATGTAAGTGATAATATAAGTCTATGGCCATGGCGAGTTCTAAAAGGAGTTTCAGAAACTCTATATATATGAACCCATATGGAGTGTTATCCACATGTCTATGAGATTTCTCTTTGTTACAATAGTATGAATGATCTTTAGTGACGCGGAACTCACTTGGAGGATTAGGCCAAGCAAACCCCTCGCAGCGGATAGAACCCCAAGAACCGCGAATTTGATTTTATAGGAACAAAACCCTTCCAAGGCCACAAAGAAGACCCAAAAAGAACTTGTCTTTGAGAACCCTTAAGATGATTCCTTGAAGTGTTCTGCTAGCACGGAGACGCCACTAAGGTTGTCACGCCTTAGATAAGTCGATTGCATGAGATAAGGGGAATCCATCCCTTAAACAATTAGGCAATAGCCAAGACTTCAAAATGAAGATGAAATTCGAAATTGGTGATTAGCTTCTCATTAAGATGAAATGAGTTTAAATAGTACAATGAAAGAAACCCTAATGGGTGCAAAATGACCAAAACACCCTAAGTTGCTAACTAATGGCTATTAAATGGCCATGCCCCTAATAGACATTTAATAACAAACACAAAGTCAAAAGAAACAAAGACTTAATCAATAACAAACAAAGACTTAATAAATAACTTTGCCAAAAAAGTCTAAAGTAAAAACACAAAATCATAAAAGTCAACAAATGTGGAAAACTTTTCCAAATTTGTCTAAAGTTGTTTCCTTGCACCAAAAGTCCTCCAAATTCGTGGCTTCCATGTATAAAGGCATAATGATGTGTCATAAAGTCCAATAAGTCTTGTCTTGGCCGAATATTTAGTGTCGGGGTTGAATCGGCTTGATCCGTTAAAAATATACTCGGCTTCAAGATTGCTGGTGCGTTATTCTGGTATGACTTGGGTCAAGTGAAACACCTTTGGACCCACTCCATTAAAGCCCTCATGTGACGCCAATATGCCCCGAAGTTGTCTGTCACACTCGACCATGGCATTCTGCGCTAGCCCCGCCATTGCGTCTCTGATCTTCTTAGCTCTTTGGCGTGTGATTGAACCTGTTGGCAATTGCAAAGGATCTAATGTTCCTCGAGTTGTTGGATTCATGTCATTCCCTCCCTCTTGAAAAGGATTCGACCTCGAATCTGTACTTACATCAAAAAGAGTTAAGTCAGAAACATTAAATGTCGCAGACACATTATGCTCACCTTGTAAATCCAGCTTGTATGCTTTGTCATTAATTCGTTCCAAGACTTGAAATGGATCATCCCCTCTCGGTTGTAGCTTGGATTTACGCTGTTCAGGAAATCTTTCCTTTCGCATGTGTACCCAAACCCAATCTCCAGGTTGAAATACCACACGTTTTCTTCCCTTATTGGCATGAGAAGCATATGTTCATTCTTTCGTTGTATGTGCTCTCTTGCTTTCTCATGTATGTGTTTCACCAAATCAGCTTTCTTTTTTCCATCTAACCTGCATGCTCATTAACAGGCAATGGTAACAAATCTAATGGAGTTAGTGGTTGAAAACCATAAACATTTTCAAATGGTGAATAAGATGTGGAAGAATGAATGCTACGATTATATGCAAATTCAACAAAAGGCAAACAATCCTCCCAAGTTTTGAAGTTCTTAGAGACAATAGTACGCAATAACTGAGTCAAAGTCCTATTAACCACTTCAGTCTGTCCATCAGTTTGTGGATGACAAGTAGTAGAATACAAAAGTTTTGTTCCTAACTTACCCCATATAAAACTTTCCAAAAATGACTAAGGAATTTAACATCACGATCTGAAACTATACTCCTTGGAATTCCATGGAGTCGTACCACTTCTCTAAAGAATAAGTCAGCAATGTTAGTGGCATCATCAGTTTTATGACATGCTATAAAGTGTGCCATCTTACTGAACCTATCAACCACTACAAAGATGGAATCTCTACCATGTCTAGTCCTAGGTAAACCCAATATAAGTCCATTGATACATCTACCCACGGCTCACTCGGTACAGGCAACGGTGTATACAACCCATGAGGCATAACCTTAGATTCAGCCTTTTTACAAATCAAGCATTTATCACACAAACGCTCAATATCTCTCCGCATTTTAGGCCAATAAAAATGTTCACTCAATACCCCTAAGGTCTTAGAAATGCCAAAGTGCCCCATGAAACCTCCCCCATGCGCTTCTCTAACTAACAATTCACGCATACTACAAACAGGAATGCATAATCTATTCTCCCTAAACAGAAACCCGTCATGTTGATAGAATTTATTACAGGTAGACTTTTTACATGCAGCATAGATGGTACTAAAGTCAGTATCATTTGCATAAAGTTCTTAATAAATTCAAACACAAGCATTCTTGCACTCATTGAAGTAAGTAAAGCATACCTTCACGATAGTGCATCAGCGACAATGTTTTCCTTACCTTGTTTGTAGCGAATTACGTATGGAAATGTCTCAATGAACTCCAACCACTTTGCGTGTCGTTTGTTCAACTTACCTTGGCCCTCAAGTGCTTCAATGATTCATGATCAGTATGGATCAAAAATTCTCGAGGCCACAGATAATGCTGCCAAGTCTCAAGGGCTCTCACTAGCGCATACAACTCCTTGTCATATGTGGGGTACCTAAAAACTGCTTCATTCAGCTTCTCACTAAAGTAAGCTATTGGTCGCTTTTCTTGCATAAGAACAGCTCCAATGCCTATTCCGGATGCATCACACTCAATCTCAAATGTCTTTTCAAAATTGGGAAGCGCCAAAACTGGTGCACTACATAACTTCATTTTAAGATCCTGGACTGCACGCTCCTGCTCTTCTCCCCATTTGAAACCAACAGTTTTCCTCACTACTTCAGTCAGTGGTGCAATAATATTACTGAAGTCTTTAACAAATCTGCGGTAGAAGCTTGCTAATCCATGGAAGCTTCTAACTTCTGTCACTGTCGTTGGTGTAGGCCAATCCTGAATCGCTTTCACCTTCTCTACATCAACTTCGATGCCATCTGCACTTACAACAAAACCAAGGAAAACAATCCTATCCATACAAAAAGTGCACTTACCAAAGTTAGCATACAGTTTTTCCTTTCTCAACACTTCAAGAACATGCTTCAAATGTGTAACATGTTCATCTAATGTTTTACTGTAAACTAAGATGTCATTAAAATAAACTACAACAAACTTACCTATAAAAGCACGCATAACATGATTCATCAATCTCATAAATGTGCTAGGTGCGTTTGTAAGACCAAATGGCATAACTAACCATCCATACAAGCCATACTTGGTCTTAAATGCAGTTTTCCACTCATCTCCCTCTCTCATGCAAATTTGATGGTATCCACTCTTTAAATCAATCTTACTAAAAACTTTGGAACCATGCAATTCATTCCAACATGCCACTCTAGTCTAGGAATAGGGTGATGATACTTTACCGTTATATTATTGATCGCTCGACAATCAACGCACATACGCCACGACCCATCTTTCTTAGGAACTAGAAGAACTGGTACCGCACATGGACTCATACTTTCTCTAACATACCCTTTCTCCATCAACTCCCTCATTTGCTTCTGAAGTTCCTTCGTCTCCTCCGGATTGCTTCGGTAGGCTGGTCTGTTGGGAATGACTGCGCCAGGTAAGAAATCTATCTGGTGCTCAATACCTCTAATGGGTGGAAGCCCACTAGGAATGTCCTCTGTCAGCACATCACTGAATTCCTGCAAAAGAGATGAAATGGACACGGAAGCAAAGGGTCAGTGTTAGCAATACAAATACGGTGTTCATGTAGACTAACAAAAGCATAAGCTTGCTAGTCTTAAAAGCTTTCCTTGCTTCACCTTCAGCCATGTAAAAGCTCTTTTTCACTCCCCTTTTGTTTCCCCCTTAAGTTCACTCACACTCCCCTTAGAAACACTCACGACCTTTGCCTTATTTTCCTTACTAGGTTCGATCACACTCCCCTCACGTGTGTTTTACCCAAGGTTGTGTTTGCACTCTCAATCTCTCTATCTCTCTCAAGTTGCAACTTGACTTGATCCTCGTGGACTTGCTTTGGTGTGAGTGGGTACAAGGTAATGGTTTTCCCTTATGTTGAAAGGAATACTTATTCTTAAACCCATCGTGAATAACTTTCCTATCAAACTGTCATGGCCTGCCCAAAAAAATATGTCATGCATGCATCGGTATCACATCACATAGGACATCATCCGTGTATGGCCCAATGGTAAAGCTCAATAACACTTGCTTTGTCACCTTTATCTCGCCACAATCATTTAACCACTGCAACTTATAAGGCTTGAGATGCTTCAAGCAATCTAATCCCAACCTCTCAACTAAAGCCGTACTTGCGACATTAGCACAATTGCCCCCGTCAATGATCATACTACACCCTTTTACCATTCACACGGCATCTGGTATGAAATATGTTCTCCATTTGTTGATCACTCTCATCCTCAACAATTTGTGCACTCAAAACACGCTTGACAACTAAGGACAAGTTATCCAGCGGGTATGCAGCTCCCTCTTTGTCACTAGTATCCTCAATCCCAGGCTCATCATCATCAACCTCAACCTCACTGTCAGTAGAATGTACTTCACCACTCTTCTTATCAATCACTAAGGTGCGCCTATTGGGGCACTGTGAAGAATAATGTCCCATGCCCAAACACTTGAAACACTTTGTCCTTTGTCTTTGGTGTTGTACCTTCAGGTTTCGTTCTAGCCTTGCTTGGTTTTGCAACTTCTTTACCCTTGACACCAGGTTCAGCTATTGGCTTGTTAAAGCCTCCATCTCGTCGATCATTAGGAACCCATTTCCCCCTCCATGTAGAAGTAGTCTGAGTATCAAATCTGGATGTAGACTTCTTCTTGAGTTGCCTTTCTACCTTGACAGCCATGTAAAGCATATCCTCCAAATCAACATAATGATGCAACTCCACCATGTTGGTAATCTCTCTGTTCAAGCCCCCTAAAAACCGTGCCATAGTAGCCTCTACATCCTCCACTACATTTGCCCTGATCATGGCAACCTCCATCTCAGTGTAATAATCCTCTACACTCTTGGTCCCCTGATACAAATGTTGTAGTTTCTGATACAACTCTCGGTAGTAATGGCTGGGTATAAATCGTTTCCTCATGAGACCTCGAAGTTCTTCCCATGTCTGAATTGGCCTCTCATAATTCCTCATTCGGTTGGTGACAATCTGATCCCACCAAATCATAGCATAATCTGTGAATTCCATGACTGCTAGATTGATATTCTTTTCATCTGAGTAATGATGACAATTGAAAATCAATTCTATTTTCTTTTCCCACTCTAAATATGCTTCTGGATCATTCTTGCCTCGGAAGTTTGGTATTTTGATCTTGATGCTGCTCAAATCACCATCAACATCACCATGTCTACCGTATCCTCTCCTATCATAATCCTCTCTTCTGTCATCAAATGTACCTCTACCATCAAACCGCATATCCCTCCTATCATTCCTCCTATCAAACCTCCTATTAGGCCTCCTATCAGGCTCTGGCTGAAATCTTTCCTCCACATCATTAAGATCATCAGAATCATCAAACTCATTTTCAGCTTCTTCTTCATCTGGTGGTACCTGTCGTGGTGCCACATTCTGAGGTGGTGGTATATGTCGAGGTGGTGGTCTGGGAACACTGCCTGTTCGATTACTCTCTACTTCCCTGGATAACTTATCAAAAGCAGCATTCATGTTTTCCATCATATCCATGAATTTCCTTTCTAAAGCCTCAAGTTTCTCATCCACTGTCAAACTAGTACCTGCCATCTCAAAGCTTCAACAAACAAATTAGAAGTAACAATATGTAAATATAATTAGATATCCTCACAATCTCACAAACTCACGTGTTTACACTCAAATATGTATCACTCCACTCGTGTTTACACTCAATATGTATCACTTCACTCGTGTTTACACTCAATATGATGTGAATATGACTTACCCAAAGTTCACAACAATGTGTAATCTTCAAGCTAGCATAAACAACAAGAACCAATGATGTATATAGGGTAGGTGGAATAATGCGAATAAGAATAGTAATCACGAAGACTCAATCAAAGAAACTTAAGCTAAAGAGCGGGAATAAGAAAAAAATGAGTTAGCGAAATGCGCAAACAACAAGCAAGCACTCAATGTGACACTTAGCCAATCTTGTAATCACTCTCTACTGTTTTGTCTCACTTACTCTTTTCTCTTTTCACTCATTTTGCCTCTCACACTCACAAGTGTATACAAAGCAAATGAAATACAATGCAAATATCAATATTTCAAGAGGTAGCAAGTAAAACTTGCTTGGATATACACGAAATTAGTGAAAATTTGGTGCACTCAACCTCACTTCACTTGATTCTTCAACATTAACAACAAAAATCAGCAAAGGTACACTATGTATAACTCACGACAATTATCAACTTCATGCATTTCAATTTGTTTCATCATTCATTCACTCACTTTCATCACCAATGCACTCAAACACTCTTTCTTTTCACTCAAACTCACAAGATTGCACTAAGATCACAGGAATGCAAATAAGCAAGTTCACGCAAATGCCAAGATGAATGATGTCAATTCTGATTTTTGCAAAGTTGATATGAATAATACTTATGGAAACAACACTAATTGCATGTATTCAACAATAGAAAGACAAGATATGTCAATAAATCTCACATAGTCAAATCTGACCTGATTCTTTTTTTTTTTTTTTTAAATCAGACCTGATTCTTTTTTTTTTAACAAATAACTTAATAACAATGTTGAACACGTCCTAGTAACATACAATTAACAAAATAAACACTTTTTTTAAGTAAAGAAAATAAAGCTCTTATTTTGACTCAAAGACCGAAACTAGAACATGAAGAAATACTCATGATCAATCAAAAACACTCAAAGGCAGAATGTTATTCATGCTATTTTGATCACAAATAAACAAGAAACAACAAGATCCAACAAAAACTAAGAATCAAGATGAACAAGTATCTTGATGACAAACAAACACAATAAAGACTAAATAAAAAAAAAACATAAAGTAAAGATAGAAAAATCAGACCTTGGAACCCTAAGCTCTGATACCAAATGATGCGGAACTCATTTGGAGGATTAGGCCAAGCAAACCCCTCGCAGCGGATAGAACCCCAAGACCGCGAATTTGATTTTGTAGGAACAAAACCCTTCCAAGGCCACAAAGAAGACCCAAAAAGAATTTGTCTTTGAGAACCCTTAAGATGATTCCTTGAAGTGTTTTGCTAGCACGGAGACGCCACTAAGGTTGCCACACCTTAGATAAGTCGATTGCATGAGATAAGGGGAATCCCTCCCTTAAGCAAATTAGGCAATAGCCAAGACTTCAAAATGAAGATGAAATTCGAAATTTGGTGATTAGCTTCTCATTAAGATGAAATGAGTTTAAATAGTACAATGAAAGAAACCCTAATGGGTGCAAAATGACCAAAACACCCTAAGTTGCTAACTAATGGCTATTAAATGGCCATGCCCCTAATAGACATTTAATAACAAACACAAAGTCAAAAGAAACAAAGACTTAATCAATAACAAACAAAGACTTAATAAATAACTTTGCCAAAAAAGTCTAAAGTAAAAACACAAAATCATAAAAGTCAACAAATGTGGAAAACTTTTCCAATTTTGTCTAAAGTTGTTTCCTTGCACCAAAAGTCCTCCAAATTCGTGGCTTCCATGTATAAAGGCATAATGATGTGTCATAAAGTCCAATAAGTCTTGTCTTGGCCGAATATTTAGTGTCGGGTTGAATCGGCTTGATCCGTTAAAAATATACTCGGCTTCAAGATTGTTGGTGCGTTACTCTGGTATGACTTGGGTCAAGTGAAAAGCATTTGGACCCACTCCATTAAGCCCTCATGTGACGCCAATATGCCCGGAGTTGTCTGTCACACTCGACCATGGCATTCTGCGCTAGCCCCGCCATTGCGTCTCTGATCTTCTTAGCTCTTTGGCGTTGATTGACCTGTTGGCAATTGCAAAGGATCTAATGTTCCTTGAGTTGTTGGATTCATGTCATTTAGACTTGATGTATCCATGGTACTTTGTATGTGGATCATAGGTTTTTGATATACACCTTTGTAGTCCATAACGAGATTGTGCATATGGTCATGATTGGGCATATGAAAAGTATACGAAGGTAGTGAGGGATACAAGAAGGATTCACCGCTATGGATAACGTAGAGTCGATAGCCTAAAATGCGCAATTTGACATAAGTGATAATATAAGTACATGGCCATGACGAATTCTGAAAGGATTTCGGAAAATCTATATATGAACCAATATAGAGTGTTATCCACATGTCTATGAGATTTCTCTTTGTTACAATAGTATGAATGATCATTAGACTTCAAGTATCTACGGTACCTTGTATTGGATCATAGATGCTTAGACATTACACCTTTATAGTCTATAGCGAGATTGCACAGAGTCATGATTGAACATGAACTCTAATATCTTCATCCAATGCCATCCAATCAGTCCAGATCTTTAAAGACTCATTACAACTCAATTAGACATATTTGTTACGGAATTTGCTAACCAATACTAGACCCAATACTCAGGTATAAGTAACATGTGATGCTGAGATTTATTAGTAAACCCTGTATTGTATCATCAATGGAAAACAAGAAACAAAAAAAGCATGTAAATGGTGCCATCAACATAAATGTATATTGATCTCCTTTCCAGTACAAAATAAGTTCAGCCCAGAATAAAGAAACACAAGGAGTGTCGTATCTTTTGGGGGAAGGAGAAACAATAAATAAACGATCAAAACTTTTGAACAAAGCAGGGTCTTAGGTTGGTTACACTAATTAGCTTCAAACTGATATAGATTGTCTTGGCCCTTTATTTGTTGATCTTGCCAAAAAAAAAACAACTGTATAAATCAGGCAGCTACTTTTTTGGATGTCACAGAATTGATAATGGTAGCAAACTCTGGGCCCTGCATGACCAAAAAGTACTCTATTAGAATTTGTCCTTTCTAACTCATAGAAGTAGAGAGTGTTCTAAAATATCCAGAGCATGAAACGAAAATAATGGAGGAACCAACCTTCAAGGAAGCCCCACCAACAAGAAAACCATCAATATCTTCCTGTTTTGCAAGTTCAGCACAATTGCCTCCATTTACTGACCCTGTAAAATAAATTTACAAGCCATTAGATTTTTAATTTTGGGAATCAACAATTAGCATATCTAGAAAACTCAAACACCCTGACAAGCATAGCAAAACCAATACACTTAATAACCCACTTTTTGTAAAGTTTTTGGTTCAAATGGTGAGGTAACATTAGTGGTCAAAGGTTTGAATAGGGATACTGTGAAATTTGGTTCTTTCAGTGCTTATCAAGAAAAATGAAATAAAATAAGACAAAAACATTTGCAACCAAATGTTGTGTGCAAACAAAAGATTGACATCAAGTTCATGGTCGAACCACTCATCAGATGACAGGGAAAATGAAGGGATTTCCTCTTACCATCAGAGAATATGCCAATTACCATTTACCATGAATAAGATAATATCAATTTTTCTAGCACAAGGGCAACAATCTCTTCAGGTTTCAAGTTTACCAAGAAATCTTGACAAGGTCTTCACAGACCACACCAATGAAAACCAGCCCAACTAATTCAATGGAGAAACACACTAAACTGCTGTCTTATCCTCAGTCTAGGAAAAATAATATTAAAAACAATCTTTCTTTGTAACTAGTTTGAAGTGAATAAAGGCATCCCCTCTGCTGCTAAGCAAGTGAAAATCACAGAGTGAACATATTAATCCGATGATTGATCTACAAATTCACAACAGCAGGCTGTAAAGTCTCTTGATACAAAGTAAAATCAATGAGTTTCCTCACTGATGATATAGTGGAAAAACACACATGACCACTTGACAAGGCAACAAACAACTTTTTTTTTTTGAAGGTACTACAGCAGCAAACACCCAAATAAAAAGTACAGACAAAAGATGTAGTAAATAAAGTACCTCCATAGATAATACGTGTTTTGGAGGAAACTTCTGCTGAGATATTGTTTTTAAGCCAATCACGAAGAGCAGCATGTACTTCCTGAGCCTGCTGGGGTGTGGCCACTTTACCAGTCCCAATTGCCCATACAGGCTCATATGCAATGACTACATTATCCCAACTGGGTAAAGCATCTGCACATGATGGAGATAGCCTAAGTTTGAATACAGTCCTTTTATTTTCATAATTTAATCGGCTTTTGGGTGTATGTTCAATAGAAAGAAACATCAGCTTGAGAGTCACCTGCATATGCCTTGAGTTGCTGAAAACAGACGTCAAAAGTTTTCCCTGCTTCTCTTTCTTTTAACAGTTCCCCAATACAAGCTATGACACCAAGGCCCTCACTCAAGGCATAAGCAGCTTTCTTCCCTATAAACTGAAATTGATATTTTTTTAAGTTAAATTTTAAATATAGAATAAGAAAAATCAACAGTCATCTCTTATCACATATTCCAAGAACAAAGTTTTAGAGTCATCACCTGATCATCTTCACCAATAATATGTCTGCGCTCAGAATGCCCGAGAACAACCCACTTGCAGCCAATATCTTTCAGTTGTTCCACACTACAAAATGGATAACATTAGTCATAAAGTAGACACTGAAGATGCAATAATAACCAAAACAACCATCATGCATACATGACCACATCATGGAGAGCTCGTATACAAACCAACTCCATAAACAACAAAAATCGAAATCAAAATAGAATGGGCAGCAAACTTAGCATGATGAAAAGTGATGCTCCTCTAACGTTGGTTGGTGGAAGTATAGGCACTAAAGATACTTGTTATAAGTTCTAAAGATGATAATAAAATTGAAGGAAAAAGATCATGAAGTTATTATCAAAGGCGGTAGGCTGGAAATGGCATTTTGGTAGTTCAACCCGCCCAAGTGCCACCTTTGACCAGTCAAAGGGTGGGTTGACTAGTCAAACGTGCAGAATTTTATTATAAGGAATCGTAACTTATAATAACTAAGGCGCGCCCATGTGCCGTAGGCGGCTATTTGAAAAACCCACCCAAACGCCGCTTAGGTGGCTCCTTTAACAGCATAGTGCTAAATGGTAAAGCGGCGCCTTTAACAGCATTGTGCTAAATGGTACATATTAAAGCTTTTAGCAAATATATAACCTATTAGTAACGCATCAATAGTTCTAGCACAATAAAGCAGTGTATAAAATTTTTGTCCACCAATAACAATGCCCCTTCAAACCAGCATAAATACAGAAAATAGTTAAGGTTCACAAAAATTACATCAAGGGTCACAGAACTATGAACAACTGCCGCATGCCCACCAAAGAGCAGCAGGCTACCTGATTTCTCCTGTAAATGCTCCACCTTTTCCGATCCAAGAGTTCTGAGCTGATATCTCAATTCTGTCAGTTAATGAATTCTTCACTTGATCAATGTAAACAAAGGGAGGTGCTACCACTACATCTGTCAAACTCAAAAGAAGAACGAATGATTAACTGAAGCACATTCTAAACTGTTACTAACATAGGATAAATTTCAAAAAAATACAAGATATAAAGGAAAATTCTCCTTGGAAAAGATCAGAATGCCAAACCCTCACTGACACAACAACCATCTTAAGCAACAGATTGAAAAGTGAACAACACTTCCAACTTTATTGATTTAAAAACATGCGGAAGTCCAACTGGTTCATGCCTTTTTGTAGGAAATTACACATTGACAATCCTGATTTACCCTGTTGTTTTGAAGACCTAAATACTTAACCACGAGAAGTGACATTGCAAAATGGGAATTTACTGCAAGTTTATCTCAAACCATGTTCTTTTCCAAAATAGTGCAAACTTCAGCAACAAGCAGATAATCCCAAGCCCCAGTTTCACTTGGAAACCTTACAACTAAATATGCATATAAAGATGAAAAAGAACTATCATCTCACCAACATCAGCCTCCAACTTTGCATTGTTCAGGTCCGAAACAAGCTTGGTGATAGATTCCTTTGTTCCATTCTAAAGAAAACAATACGGAGGAAAAAAAACAATGTCAAAATAGTGAAAGGTAATAATTACAAATAAATCCATGCAACCTCAATATCCAGAGTAGCAAGAAAAAAGCAAAGAGATTTTTGCAGATTCAATGTCACAGACGGTTTGAAAATGCATATTGTTGATGTAAAATGATTCGGAAAAGGTAATTATTTTCAATTCCACATTCTTTTAACAAGGTAGAGAAAATAATGGAATAACAATGTCTTGAAGCAGGACAAATTAATAAATAAATGAAAGTATACAAATCAATAAAGACGGATGGAATGAATCATAAATCTCAACTTACACACTTCCAGTTTCCCCCAACAAAGAACTGCAAAAAAGAAAAAAGGAATATTAGTTAGTGAACATGCCACTATGTTCAGTTTATGGCATTTGAGCGAAGAAGACAAAAGTGAGTTTTTAAGTCCAGAAAAGCTCTTTCACAGCTTACTCACAAATCACATAATGAGCTATTCTCTGTAGAGAATCCTCAAGTGCTTTTGAATTAAGCAGAAAAGTATATTATACTATTATTACCAAAAGTGCTCCGGATAGAAGCATCCTCAAATGTGCACCGGGCATACAACAAGCTAATTCCAATCTAATAAAAAAAATTATTATTTTGCAAATAAATTCGAAGACACTGAATCTAGATCTAATTCAAATTCTTGCATCCAAAAATACTTCTTTTAAAAAAAAAAAGAAAAAAAAAAGGAAAGAAGTGAGTACCTTGTTGGAGCTGACCATGGCGACGACGCTACGGCAAGGCTTACGAGAAGAGATGAGGCGGAGGTGAGAGTTAACGTGGTGTGCAAAAGAGTGTGTGTGTGAGTGAGCGGTTTCGAGTTTGGGACATGATGATCGGCGTAAGCCTGAGAACTGGGCGCAGTTTGTGGAGACCATTGACGCCATTATGAAAGTCAAAGTCAAAGTTGAACTCAGCTGCTGCTTTTGCTCAGCTTCGTGTTCGTGTTCGTGTTCGTGATTGTGTTCAGTTTTGGTTGGTGGAGATGGTGAGAAGAAGGGTAACCCTGCGGTGAAGTGGAAGGATTCACGCGATTTTTTGGATCGTGGGATGCACGTCAGAAGACAGTCCAGTATTAAAAAAGTTTTTTCAAATAATTTTTTTGATAATTGATAATTAAATATTACTCCCACTAATGTGAATCAATCGTCTCCTAACCCTCTTATGACACAAAAATCGTCTCCCTACTCTCTTTATACGAGTAGAGTTCGAATCAAGACCTCATGTGTTTGACACAATAGATTTTTCCATCATTTTATATATAATTAGATTTATTCCGGTGACGGAAAAATTAATTGGCAAATTGAATTTGCGTCGAATCCTAAACAATTCGAATTAAAATATGATAGACTTATATTCGATTCATTTAATAAACAAATCATAATATCTGGATTCGTATTTAACTTGTTTAATAAATGAATTTTAAACGAATATCTGTTTAGTTCTAATATGACATAAATTATCGTGATTTATTTCATTATTTGTTCATAAATATATAGTATGAAATACATAATAAATGGATTTACTAAAAATGACCCATCAAAATTTATAAAATATTTTTTTTTTTCAATGATAAATGGCAATAATTTGTTGAATCTTAATTGAAAACTAACAATAACTAATAAAAGAAAAGTAATAAATAAATTCCAAATGAATAAACGAATTAGTGAGCTCAAATTCACATTCGATACATTTAATATACAAACTGAATTGAATTGATACATGTATTAAAAGAATCAATTTTTTTAAATTCTATATCATCTTTAATATGAATGAAATCGAATGAATAAATGAATCATGATCCAAATGACCATCTCTAATATTTTATAATATCAATTTGCACTGAAAGACAAACTATATGGCTCTTATTAGATCACTTAAAAGCATTTACCATTTCAACTTAACAGTAGCTATATGATCAACGGTCAATATATCTATATTTAATGTCCTTCTATCCAGCATTTTGTGGGTTATTTCGAACTTGATGAACGTTTTAATGTGTTTTGAGTATGTTTTGTAGGTCTGGATCATAATACGACCAAGTCGGACAAATCAAGTGAAAAATCGGCAAAATCGAAGTTAAAATGTACAGTCTTTCAGACACTACAGAGCGCGTTGCGACGTATCCATATGCGTCTTGACGCGCCCCAGTGTATTTTCGAGACAGAACTTGAATTTTGTTGTGCATCGCGACGCAGGTCCATGGTCATTGTGATGACGCGCAGAAGCGTCCCGTCTCGCGACTCAGGACCGTGTCTGTCGCGAAGCGGCCTTGATTTATGTTGCGTGAAGAACTCCTATTTCTTAAGAAGAAAAACTCTCATCAGCTCTTATAAAAGGACAAGTTCGTCTTAAACCCAAAATATCATACTTTTGGAAATCATAAAATAGAGAAAAACACCAAAAATAAGGCAAGAACCGAATCTCAATCTAGACAGCAGATTATAGCAGAGGATCTCACCAAAACGAGTTCTTTCTTCCTTTATTCCTTGAGTTTATTTCTTATAATCTCTTGTTATGTACTAATGAATTATTTTAGTTCAATGACAAATATGCGTGACTAATTCATTAGTCCAGGGTTATAATGAATAATAAGCAATATTTAATTTATGATTCGTTTGAGTGTTGCTTGGGTTATCTATTATTCTTTGTTTTTAATATGTTCTGGCCAATAATAGAATAAATGTGGTAAACCTCTAGGAACTTGGAAAAGAGAATTTGGGTTTAGTCTTGAGAATAATAGCGTGTGCAGGGTATGAATTTACCTGCAGAACATGTGTAGCCAATATTAGAACCCGTTTTTAATGAGCTTGACTTAAATTAATTATCATAAAAATATAGGTAATTGAATTAAGTTAAATGTTTTAACCTGACCACCGGAAGAAGCTTGTAGATAAATTAGCGTTCTAGGTTAATAACCAATGTTAATTGCTTGATTGGATAAAAAATGCATAAAACTTGTTTGCATGGTTATGTGAAGTTGCAACCCTAAATTCTCATTCTCATAAAGTTTTCCAAAGTAATTTTAATTTTATGTTTTCATTTTTTAGTTTAATCAACTCTCTCTTACATCAATTCTTTAGTTATAGTTAAGTTAGGTCTAGTTTTAATATTAATATGATTAATAATAAGTCTATGTGGGTTCGACACCCGACTTTTTGTCACTATATTACTTGACAATACGTGCACTTGCGTGCGATAATAAAATCATGACCAAGTTTTTGGTGCCGTTGCTGGAGACTTAATTTATTTTTTATTATTAATATTAGGACATACATATTACTTGCTTAACTAAGCACAATTTTTTTTTTGTTTTTATCTGTTTTTATTTTTCTTTTATTTCAGGTAGTTGAAAGGATAACCACAATGCATCATGGATAACCAACAACCAGAACCGCTTGGCGTGGCACATTCAATTCTCGTTCGGGACAGGATAATACCAATAACAGATGGATTCATATCATGTATCGTCTCACCTACTCTTCAGGCCAACACTGGCGGCCTAATGATGATCCCAATGCCCACATACGCAGCTTCCTAAAATTTTGTAGCACCTTTCTTTTATAATAGAGGGGCAGAAAAGGAAGTTCATCTTCAACTATTCCCTTACTCCTTGAAAGATAGAGCTAAAGCATGGCTCCACTCACTGTCCGCATGGTTAATCACGACTTGGGCATATTTAGCACCCAAATTTCTAGCCAAATACTTTCTTTCCGCTAGGACAACAAAACTGAGGAATGACATCACATCATTCAAGTAGTATGATTCAAAGACACTATATGAGGAATATGAGAGGTATAAAGACCTGCTTTAAAAGTGTCTACACCATGAGATAGTAAAATGTCTACAAGTCCAGATTTTTTATAATGAGCTCTATGATATGATGAAAACCACAACAGATGTAGTTGTTAGAGGTACTTTGATGGTAAAAGATGAGAATGGAGCTTGGGCGTTGCTAGAAGAGATGGCCAATAATAACTCATTATGGCCAACAGAATGAAGCTACCCAAAAGAAATAGTAGGAGTACATGATTTAAAGCAAAATACAGCAGTCAATGGCATATCAAAAGAATTTACAAGTACCACGAAATTTTGAGCATGCATGCGGTAAATAGCATATGCGCCATAGATGTTGTATATGAGGGTGACATAATGTAGAGGCATACACTCAATATGGCGAGTTTGTGAGTTATGTCAATATTACAACAGACAATGTCAAAACCAATACTCTGACAGCTATAATCCTGGGTGGAAGGACCACCCCAATTTGGGATGGAAGAATAACCAAGGGGCAGTATCGCAAGAAATACACAATCATCCATAGGATTCTGGTAGCAAAATATGAGACAATGGTAAAATATGCCAGGCATGGAGGAAATGATCGTAGACATGCTCAAGAAGCAAGAGGCTAAATATGATGCCTTATTTAAGAGTGAAACAGCGTCTATCAGAGCATTGGAAAATCAATTGGGACAGTTGGCGAATGAGAAAAACTATAGACAGCAACGAGCTTCCCGGGGGATACAGAACTTAACCAAGGGGGCCAAATCAATGATACTTATGAGGCCATCATATTGAAAAGTAGAACAGTTATTGACAAAGATGTTGGGGTAACTCAGCTGCCAGGAAAAAAAAAGGGAACCGATAAAGGAGAAATATGGAGAAGAAGAAAATAGAAAAGAGGCAAGTCCTACAGATTATCTACCTCCATCTTTTCCCTAACGCCTGCAAAAGACTAATTTGGAAAAACAATTCTCAAACTTTCTTGAAATTTTCAAAAAAATTACATATTAATATCCCATTTGCGGAAGCATTTGAGCATATGCCCTAATGTGTCAAGTTTCTGAAAGATATATTGTCAAAGAAAATGAAGCTGGGAGAATTTGAAATTATGGCCTCACAGAAGATTGTAGTGCCATTATGCAGAAAAAACTTCCCCTGAAGCTGAAAGATCCTGGCAGCTTTATCATATTATGCACCATCGGTAACTGATATTTTGGTAAGGCTTTATGTGATTTGGGTGCGAGTATCAACCTCATACCACTGTCTATCTATAAGAAATTAGTTTGGGAGAGGCGAAGTCAACCATAGTCACGTTGCAGCTAGCAGATATATCCATCATCTACCCACAAGGAATAGTAGATGACATACTAGTAAAGGTGGACAAGTTCATCTTCTCAGTAGACTTCATAGTACTAGATATAGAGGATGATTGTGAAATCCTCATCATCATTGGAATGCCCTTTTTGCCGACAGATAAAATACTTATCGACGTGTAAAATGGTGAACTAACTATGAGAGTTTAAGATCAATAGGTGACTTTTCATATCTTCAAAGTCATGACATGTCCTCAAGATGATGAAGAATGCCACATGATAGATAGTATCGAAGGTGCACGTCTAGAAATTTTTAACATGAGTCACCATATTGATAGCCATTAAGCGAGCCCACTGAAGACACTTAGTGTCGAAAAGCATACTGAATAAGAGCATATACATATTTATGACCCATCCCCTCTATGAGAATCGACCTCAGATGGAGTTCTGTGTTGAGCTATCGACATATATTATTGGATATTTCATAGAAAGACCGTTGCAACAAAACGATCCATCATTACCATCTCATAGACAGCATAGGAGCGTGAATCATAAGACATATGAAATTGTTCTATCTGAAACATCTAAACGTACAAGAAAGCCACCATGATCAAATAGATGGTTATGTCTGGCTGAATACGTTAAACTTAGTGCTAGCAGGGAGACAACCCACATAATTTTTTATTTTTGTTCATTTCAAAATTTTTTAGTTTAATGTTTGTTTATTCCATGTCAAATTGCATGTTTAAAAGTTTGCATAGGTAATTATGTAGGAACTAGCACTAGCGGCACACTCCAAGTAGTTAAAAATTGACCATCAATTAAAGCATGTGCCTCACGACGCACTCTATAGGCGTCGCGACGTGCCACGGTACAAAAAAGAGACAGAAACTCTATAGTGTTTCACGTCGCAAAGCAGTAATATGCGTATAGCAACACGTACCTAAATCACAATATCCTAAATTTTTAAGGCTAGGCATTGCGACGCAACCTCTTGGGCGTCGCGATGCGACCGATATTGGGAAATAAATCACATATCCCTCTTTATTTTTTACAACACCAAAACACCTAAGCCTACACGAAAACACGCCATTCACTCTTCCTCACCTACATAACTCACCCTTACATCATTCCTCCATTCCACATTCTCTCGTCATCCTTTACGATAGGTGTACGAGATTTGGGCGTACTTCCCCACAATCAAGGTTTGGCTCTCATTCCATAACTCCCGCAATTGTCTTCTAAAATTTGAGAATTTAATCGAAGTTTGAGAATTTAATCGAGTTTGGGAGCGTAAAGTGGTGCATTTGACTATCTAGAAGTGTTTGAGTGATAGATTTTAAGTTGAAAAATGGATAAAACTCCAAAATACATAGGAGACTCTGTCAAATTTTTTTCAAAATCCTAGACGAGCATCTCCAATGGCTTCTAAAAGATCCCACAGCAAATCCGCCATTACTCTCTCTTATGATAGCACAAAATTTTTCTCTGCGGTGGCTAAAAAGCACTACAAAAAATGGATGTGGCAGAAGATTCCAATAATTGAACATGGATTTGAGTTAGATCAATGCAAGTTTCCTCAGATTGATACTATGATAGACCATTTCCGCTGGAACAAGATGTGTGCCCAGCCCAGTTCAGCTGTTATTCATATGACGGTGTGTTCTACGCCAATGCCTACAAGCATAAGGGCTACCAAGTAATGGTGAGAGGCAATTATGTGCCCTTCGATAGAGCCACCATTAATCTATTCTATGGCCTCTTAGATATCAATCATGATGATTTCGCATACACTATCAAGGACCACGATTTGGATCACATAACCGCCGAGCTTTGTGTCATTAATATGTGCGAGGGGTGTAGTATGGACTCAAATCATTCCCAATGTCTTATATTGGATGACGACCCCTTTATTCTCTGGTTAGTCTCTCGTGGGTTATCCATACTCTCTACGGGCCGCAAGGTATAATGACAAATCTCGTTTCACTCTTACACTCATCTTAATCCGCTCCCTACTACTATTGCCCTCCCAATACGCATTAAGGACACAGAGCTCGGCGGTTATGTGATCCATTTGGGTTCGGAATGGTCTCTTACTGATGCTAGTCTAACATAATGTAAAATACATATTCACCAAGTCTGGCTTCAGAGAAGCCTAGTAATATAGTATTATTACATGACAAACATTATTTTTATGATGTGCATGTCCGATCAGATATGTGTCAAGTTTGGCCGGAGATACTGTGTAAAATCATAAATAAAAGACAGATAACAAAATTGAGATTAAGGTGTCCTAAGGTCGTACCTTTCAACGTGGTTGGCTCATAAAACACTTTTGAAGACTGACTAGTTGCTAGATTCTTGCCAGAATTGGGAAAGCTGCAAAGATCCAGTGAGATGTCTCTCTCTCTCTCCCTAGATTTTCAGAACCTCGCTCCTCGTAATTTCAGTAATTTATATAGTTGTGAGATGATTCCCAGATAATTTGTGTGGGGGATATGTCATTTTTTCATAATATTATGTGGGGCTCTAAAATAGGAAGGGGAGACAGAATCCTCTCTCTTCCTCCAATGATTGCTAATCAAAATGTCAGACACAACTCGACCTATGCCCGACCGGATGTATATCAAGTCCGGGCGGAGATACTATGTAACACCATATATAAAAGACAGGTCACAAAATTGAGATTAAGGTGCCTTCAAGTCATATATTTCAATGTGGTTGGCTCAGAAAACACTTTCGAAGACTAACTAGTTGCTGGATTTTTGCCAGAAAAAGGGAAAACTCCAAAGATCCAGTGGTTTCTCTCTCTCTCCTTATATTTTCAGAACCTCGCTTCTCATAATTTCAGTAATTTGTGTAATTGTGAGATGGTTCCCAGATGATTTGTGAGGGGGAGAGGCCCTCTTTTCATAATATGATGAGGGGATCTAAAATAGGAATGAGAGACGAAATCCTCTATCTTCCTCCAATGATTGCTAATCAAAACTGTTGGGGTTGGTGCTCAGAGCGCCAATTCCCGGTTGTATTTCTTTGGAATACTACTATAAAATGTTATTATTATGAATAATATAAGCAGTTTCTGTAATATATATATATATATATATCTTTTAATATGGTAAAGACGTAATGACCTTAGAATGACTAGTCATGATGTTGTTGCAAAAGCGTCGCAACTGACATTGAGTTGTATCATGACGTTGTCATTCTGAGACAGTTCCTGGACAAGGTTGACACTACTTGGTCAGTATTGTAAACCCGTCGAGACCGGTACATGTCATATACTGGAATATAATGATTCCAATGGTTTCTCAATGAACCATGAGTCTTGGAGACTCGTATAGACGTCGACAGGATAGTCCCTATATAGATTTGACGTTAACATCTATATCTCTGGGATACATCCGGATACCTGTGACAGAGGAATTATACATATGTCATGACCTCGACCTGTATGATTCAGCGAGATTATCTGTGGTCGTCATAATTTACGGGTGTGTAAATTATGGACACGAAATTGGATTTCGTGACAGATATGTCTGAATCTAGAGAGTCACACTAATGAAATATACTTGTAGAGCACTAGGGCAATATTTACAAATAATACTGATTATTTATAAAGTCGTTTAAAGGTTAAACGAAAATTACATGTGAAGGGACCCAATAATCATTTCTTAATTTTTGTGTATTTGCATTTAATGATAGATTTTATCAAATACACATGAATTAATTGTCAAATTGAGATATTTGACTAATATTATAAATATATATGTATTTGATATTTAATGTAAATATAATACATATATTTATATATTTGTATTTAAATAATTATTTAATTGTTAAATAATTAAATTAATTAAAAATATAAATATCTAAAGTTATGATATTTAATTTAATGACATAGTTGCAATTGTTGACTTGTTTGAATTATTCATTAAAAGTGTAATGATCAATTTATCAAGTGGACAAGTTGGCTTTAATTGAAACAAATTGAAAATATCATGATATCTTTTCTTATGCCATTTTCGGCCAAGGCCAAAATTGTGGGTATATATTGTTTGTTTTATTTTTAGGGTTTCATAAGTTTAAAACACTCATCCTAAACTCCATTAAAAGAAGACAAAGAAGCTTGAGAAAAAGAAAAGGAAAAACAAAGAAAAGCTTGGATTTTAGTAAGTATTTCAAACTTGTCATTAGAGAGAAAAATGTTCCTCTTGTAGTTGGCTTCATATTGTGATGTTCTTATGTTTTTCCATTCTTTATTCTTTGTGTTTTTGGAGGATGGAAGTTTGAGGATAGGGTTATGCATGTATAAACATCATAGAATGTTATTAATGTGTTTATAAGCATTCTTTTGATGGTTGAGAAACTTATTGCCATTCTAAAGTTATTGACCCACTCTTAAATGACCTAGATTTGTTTTATAGTTATTTCATTGTGGTGAGGCTTGATTGGTGTGGAAGAAATATGATTGAAGTGTTGGATTTTACTAATTTGGTCTAATTTATCCAATTTGATGAAATTGAAAAATTAGGGTTTAAGACCACTTCCAAATTTGGGGCTTTTCATTTATGATGTGTATTTGGATGTGTATATGATGCATATGAAATCGTATGTGGATTGGATATCATCTTAATGTGTTTTGAACATTGAAAGTGCAAAATGCACATTATGCCCACCAAATGAGGCTCTCGGCCTTGGGCAAGAAATTTGGGATTTCATTTTGTAATTTTATTTTTGATGTGTGTGACCTGTTAAAATCATCTTAATAATGATTTAGAATCATCCAAAATTGTTTCGAACAATTTAGGACTAAAATGAACAAAATGCAAAGTTTTGAGGCAATTTGGTAATTACATAAAAATTTGATTTCTTGTGTAATATTTCATACTTTGATAATTGGGTAATTAAATAAATTAGTTTATTTAATTGATTCGAGAAAAAGTTTTGAAATCGAAAAATTTTGATTTTCCACTGTTCCACTGCGTTACTGGATTTCCGCCTTAAAACCCCTTCAAAATGGTATCAGAGCGAGTTTGATTCTAGGCCCCCTAATATGATTATCCCTTTAAATTCAATATTTAATCATGTTTTCTTAACTTTATAATGCATGTTTTAATCTAATTTGATTAGATTTAGGGTGCATGACACTTAGCGGAAAATCCCTAATTAATAAGGTTTAAATGTAATTATATATTTGATGCATGTTATATGGTCCGTCTTGTCAATACGGTTTATGAATATTTCTTCGTGACTATATCTGAGACCGTGCCTCTACTGTGAGGGTGTAGCCGATAGAGATTTATTTATGTCGGATATATATTAGATACTAGATAAATTCAAGCGAAAGCGGAATCCTGAACGTGCCTTAGCTGTCAGTGTTACGCAAGTAGCTTGATTTTATCATTGACAAGTTTAACCTTGGAACGTCTCCTTGTGGGCCTGCCTTTGCAGTCACAATGAGAAATGACTAGGACCGGAAAGTAAGGAGTCACTAGTGAATGATTGACAAATGAGTTGTCTACCCGATGAATATACGTAGGCGAGACCGTGCCTCTGATGTGAGCTGAAATATATTCATGGGATCCACTTTTCACTATTTGCATTTAATTTAATTATTAAATCTTTGTATTTTGTTTAGGGATTACAGTATTGTATGATTTAGTGGGAGGGGCATTTTTAGATTAAAAATTCATGATCTAGTTTATGCTTATGATATTATATGAAACTGTTTAATTTCTGCTAACCGTTTTTCGTGATCTATATGATAGATTTGTGATGGCGGCACCATCCACTAATCAGTTTACACGTATGCTTGATAGGGGTGGGCATCGAATCGGATCGGATTTGGCTATCGAACCGAATCGAATCATGTTTGGTTCATTTGTCGAATTTCGGATCGGATCGGATAAATTTGATAACTATCGGATCGAATCGGATTTTATCTGATTTGATAAAAAATCCGAATCTGATAAGGAATCCGATTTGATAACGGATTCGAAATCCGATAGGGAATCCGATTTGATAACGGATCCGATTCAAAAAATTTATCTAAAAATTTATAAATTGATAACAATTTTATCGAATCAGATCGGATAACTTAAAATTCAAATCAATTTTATCAAATCGGATTCGGATTCGGTCCGATCCAATCCGAATCCGATAATACCCACCCATAATGCTTGATGCGAACAAACTCAAGGGCGCTGAGAACTTCACCGATTGGGATTTAAATTTGAGGATTGTCCTCGATTCCAAGAAGTTGGGATATATTCTTGAGGGTCCACTGCCCCTTGCTGTGGCAGAGGACGCTACACCGGAAGAACGCGAAGTCTTCCAAGCTTGGAAGGATGGTGATTTAAAATTTAAATCGTAAATCTTAAGTTCGCTTTCACTAGGACTCAAGAAACAATACTATAGCATGTCAGATGCGTATAATATGATGACACGATTAAGACAATCGTTTGAGAACCAAGAACAAGTTATTGTTCACAAGGTCGCAATGGAACTGTTCCATGTGCGATTGGATGAGGGGTAAGATATTAGCCCCATGTTCTTCAGATGATCTATTTGATCGTTCAATTGAGGCAAAATAATCTCATTGTGAATGACATTCTCGGTAGGAGTGTCATTCTTGGTTCACTCCCAGCTTCCTATCGCCAGTTCGTGATGTACTTCAACATGAACGAGATTATCTGTACCTACCAAGAGCTGCATAGGATCTTGCTCACGGCGGAAGAGGACCTCAAGAAGGGAGTTCTGACTCGCCCTCCGAGACCTACTTCACTTTCTGCTTTTTCCCAGACATGGTCAAAGGGAAGAAGAAGAAAGGGAAGAAGAAGAATGGTTTCAGTCCTCAACCACAGGCAAAGATAGCAAAGCCCAATAAGGTTTCTAACGACAACTGCCATCACTGCAACAAAGTTGGGCACTGGAAAAGAAACTGTCCTGACTACATTGCCCAGCTGAGGAAGGAGAGCGCATCTACATCAGGTATATTTATTTTTCCAGTTATTGATATATCTTTGGCTTGTGAAGCCATTACATCCACCTGGATTTTAGATTCTGCTTGTCCCATTCACATTTACAATTCATTGTAGGTGCTGAAGGAAAGTAGGAAATGGAAGCCTGGAGAGATGCGGTTGCGATTCGGGAGTGGAGACCCGTTGGATGCAGTTGCAGTGGAAGTATGCGAGATCCCTTTGCCGAAAGGGATATTTTTGTTAAATTACTGTTATTTTGTACCTGGATGTGTAGCTAATATTATATCTCTTTTTGTATTGGATTCTGAAGGCTATCATATTAATATTATGAACTGTTCTTTGTATTTATATGATAAATGTAATATTCAGATCATTTGTTGTCCAAATAAGCATGGTCATTATACATTGCAAACTTCAAAAGATATTTTGAATACTGGAATTAATAAACGTAGTTTACATGTTGTTAATAATACTGAACTTTGGCATATGCGGCTAGGTCATATAGGCGTTAAACGCCTTACCCAATTAGTTAGGAATGGTTTGATACCAGAACTTACCATTGAATCTTATCCAACTTGTGAATCTTGTATTCAGGGTAAGATGACCAAAGCCCCATTTTCAGGTGTTGGACACCGTACCACTAACTTACTGGAACTCGTACATTCTGATGTATGTGGTCTATTAAGTCAGACTGCTCACAGTGGTTATTCGTACTTCGTTACCTTTACCGATGATCTGTCACGGTACGATTATGTCTATTTGATGCGACATAAATCAGAAACCTTTGAAAAGTTCAAAGAGTTCTAAAATGAAGTAGAAAAACAAACTGGTCAATATATGAAATGCATTCGATCTGATCGAGGCGGAGAATATATGAGTGGTGAGTTCATTGATTATATGAAAGAGAGTGGGATTCTCGCTCAATATACTCCTCCAGGTACTCCACAGCACAATGGAGTGTCTGAGAGGAGAAATCAGACTTTATTGGATATGGTCTGGTCGATGTTGAGTTTCACATATTTGCCGTATTTCTTATGGGGCTACTCTCTTTTAACAGCTGCACATCTTTTGAATAAGATTCCTTCAAAAGTTGTTCCTACGACTCCGTATGATATATGGTTCGGTAGGAGACCAAATCTTAGTTACATTAAGGTTTGGGGCTGTCCTGCCTATGTCAGGGTGACTTAACAAGATAATCTTTCGCCTCTAGGGCAAAAGTTTAGGTTTTTCGGATATCCTTCGAATACGATGGGGTATCTGTTCTATGATACCGAGCATCGAAATGTGTTCGTAGCTCGCTTCACAAAATTTCTAGAAGTAGAATTTTTGTTAGAAGGTGGTAATCATAGACATGTTGAACTTGATGAAGTCCAACCTGAAAACAACGAACAAATGGAGGAAATTGAAGTTCAAGTAGATGAAGGACCTTTAATACACACACACTCCGTAGGTCAGAAAGGGTATCTAGACCTCCTGAATGCTTTTATTTGATACAAGAAAAGAGTCTAGATGTTCTCTTATTTGAAGAGACAGATCCTTTTACCTATAGAGAATCGATGTTGGACATCGACTCCGTGAAATGGCAAAGTGCCATGAAATCCGAGATAGACTCAATGCATGAGAATCAAGTTTGAGATTTGGTTCCGCTTCCCGAAGGAATTGTTCCTATCGGTTGTAAATGGGTTTACAAGGGGAAGAGCGGGCCTGACGGTAAGGTTGAAACTTACAAGGCCCAACTGTTAGCAAAAGATTACACGCAGCGACCTGGAGTCGACTACGATGAAACCTTTTCACCAGTAGCAATGATTAAGTCTATTCGGATTTTGTTTTCTATAGCTGCGTATCATGACTATGAGATTTGGCAAATGGATGTCAAAACGGCTTTTCTAAATGGATTTCTTGATGAAGAAATCTATATGGAACAGCCGAAAGGTTTTGCGTCCAGCGAAAACTCGGGTATGGTATGTAAGCTTAAGAAGTCCATTTATGGACTTAAACAAGCTTCACGAAGTTGGAATCTTCGATTCGATGAGACTATTAGATCGTCTGGTTTTCTCAAGAATTCAGAAGAATCCAGTGTGTATCAGAAGGCCAGTGGGAGCATGGTCATATTTTTAGTCCTATATGTTGATGACATCCTAATCATTGGGAATGATTTAGGTATGTTACAAAGCGTCAAAGCGTACCTCTGTAAGAATTTCTCCATGAAGGACCTGGGAGAAGCTTCCTATGTTTTAGGGTTAAAACTCTATAGAGATAGAAAAATGAGGCTGATTGGGTTATCCAATCAACGTACATAGATAAGATCTTGGAATGGTATAATTTTGGTAACTGTAAGACAATAAACATACCGTTCAGACATGGGATTCATCTTTCGAAGAAGATGAGTCCACAAACAGAAGATGAGAAGGTTAGAATGTCTAACCAACCTTATGCTTCGTGTTTGGGTAGCATAATGTATGCCATGTTATGTACCAGACCTGCTATCAGTTTCGTTGTTAGCGTAACCAGTCGATACCAGTCCAATCAATGTAATGACCATTGGATGACCATTAAACATATCCTAAAGTATCTTAAAGGTACTAAGGATAAGTTAATAATTTATGGAGGAAACGAACTGCAAGTTAACGGGTATACAGATTCCAATTTCCAATCGGATCCCGATGATCGAAAGTCTACATCTGGATTCGTATTTACCCTTAACGGAGGTGCAGTTTGTTGGAAGAGTTCCAAACATGGGTCAACAGCAGATTCCACCACTGAGGCGGAATATATTGCAGTTTCTGAAGCTGTAAAAGAGGCTGTGTGGATAAAGAACTTTATCACAGAATTGAGAGTTGTCCCAATTATCAAGAATCTGATTCCGTTATATTGTGATAATATTGGAGCCATTGTGCAAGCAAAGGAACCGAGGGCGCATCAGAAGTCGAAGCATGTGGAACAAAAGTACCACAACATTCGAGAGATTGTGTCGCGAGGGGATATTATCGTGTGTAAGGTGCCGAGTGAAGATAATGTAGCAGACCCTCTGACGAATGCCATACCTCCGAAGTTGTTTGATAAACACGTGGAGTCGATGGGTATTAGATACAATCGATATTGGCACTAGAGCAAGTAGGAGATTTTGTTGGGGTTGGTGCTCAGAGCGCCAATTCCCGGTTGTATTTCTTTGGAATACTACCGTAAAACATTATTATTATGAATAATATAAGCAGTTTTTGTAATATATATATATATATATATCTTTTAATATGGTAAAGACGTAATGACCTTAGAATGACTAGTCATGATGCTGTTGCAAAAACGTCGCAACTGACATTGAGTTGTATCATGACGTTGTCATTCTCAGACAGTTCCTGGTCAAGGTCTACACTACTTGGTCACTATTGTAAACCCGTTGAGACCGGTACATGTCGTATACTGGAATATAATGATTCCAATGGTTTCTCAATGAACCATGAGTCTTTGAGACTCGTATAGACGTGTAGGTGTTTATAGCAGATAAACATTGAACGACTCACCGAAGATTCTTAATGGATGGTACACCAACATCAATAAGAATCTTCTCGGGTTGAGTAGCACTTGTGATTCTTCGACTTGAGATACCACTGTGGGCGTATGAGACATCTTCCACACTTAGATGGCAGTCACGTCACCGATCTATTTAGATCAGACCTCCACCTGTTTGTTGGGTGTGGATAGATCCTCAGGGTGTCCTGTGTGTATCGAGATATGATCCGTCAGTTCTGTGTACAGAGCATAGGTAGTCCATATGATTAGCAATCAGATAATTTCAGAACCTCGCTTCTCATAATTTCAGTAATTTGTGTAATTGTGAGATGGTTCCCAGATGATTTGTGAGGGGGAGAGGCCCTCTTTTCATAATGTGATGAGGGGATCTAAAATAGGAATGGGAGACGAAATCCTCTCTCTTCCTCCAATGATTGCTAATCAAAACTGTTGGGGTTGGTGCTCAGAGCACCAATTCCCGGTTGTATTTCTTTGGAATACTAATGTAAAACGTTATTATTATGAATAATATAAGCAGTTTCTGTAATATAATATATATATATTTTAATATGGTAAAGACGTAATGATCTTAGAATGACTAGTCATGATGTTGTTGCAAAAGCGTCGCAACTGACATTGAGTTGTATCATGACGTTGTCATTCTCAGACAGTTCCTGGTTAAGGTTTACACTACTTGGTCAGTATTGTAAACCCGTTGAGACCGGTACATGTCGTATACTGGAATATAATGATTCCAATGGTTTCTCAATGAACCATGAGTCTTGGAGACTCGTATAGATGTGTAGGTGTTTATAGCGGATAAACACTGAATGACTCACCGAAGATTCTTAATGGATGGTACACCAACGTCAATAAGAATCTTATCGGTTTGAGTAGAACTTGTGATTCTTCGACTTGAGATACCACTGTGGGCGCATGAGACATCTTCCACACTTAGATGGCAGTCACGTCACCGATCTATTTAGATCAGACCTCCGCCTGTTCATTGGGTGTGGATAGATCCTCAGGGTGTCCTGTGTGTATTGAGATAGGATCTGTCAGTTCTGTGTACCGAGCATAGGTAGTCCATATGATTAGCAATCAGATAAAAACCATGGGCCCGTGGTACATTTTAGAAGTCAGTTCTAAATGTTTTTTTTTAGATTGCTAATAGAGATGTCGACGGGATAGTCCCTATAGAGATTTGACGTTAACATCTATATCTCTGGGATATATCCGGATACCTGTGACGGAGGAATTATACATATGCCATGACCTCGACCTGTATGATTCAGCGAGATTATCTATGGTCGTCATAATTTACGGGTGGGCAAATTATGGACACGAAATTGGATTTCATGGCGGATATGCCTGAATCTAGAGAGTCTCACTAATGAAATATACTCGTAGAGCACTAGGGCAACATTTATAAATAATACTGATTATTTATAAAGTTGTTTAAAGGTTAAATGAAAAATACATGTGAAGGGACCCAATAGTCATTTCCTAATTTTTGTGTATTTGCATTTAATGATGGATTTTATCAAATACACATTAATTAATTGTCAATTGAGATATTTGACTAATATCATAAATATATATGTATTTGATATTTAATGTAATATAATACATATATTTAATATATTTATATTTAAATAATTATTTAATTATTTAATTGTTAAATAATTAAATTAATTAAAATATAAATATCTAAAATTATGATATTTAATTTAATGACATAGTTGCAATTGTTGACTTGTTTGAATTATTCATTAAAAGTGTAATTATCAATTTATCAAGTGGACACGTTGGCTTTAATTGAAACAAATTGAAAATATCATGATATTTTTTCTTATGCCATTTTCGGCCAAGGCCAAAATTGTGGGTATATATTGTTTGTTTTATTTTTTAGGGTTTCATAAGTTTAAAACACTCATCCTAAACTCCATTTAAAGAAGACAAAGAGCTTGAGAAAAGAAAAGGAAAAACAAAGAAAAGTTTGGATTTTAGTAAGTATTTCCAACTTGCATTAGAGAGAAAAATGTTCCTCTTGTAGTTGGCTTCATCTTGTGATGTTATTATGTTTTTCCATTATTTATTCTTTGTTTTTTGGAGGATGGAAGTTTGAGGATAGGGTATGCATGTATAACATCATAGAATGTTATTAATGTGTTTATAAGCATTCTTTTGATGGTTTGAGAACCTTCTTGCCATTCTAGAGTTATTGACCCACTCTTAAATGACCTAGATTTGTTATATAGATATTTCATTGTGGGTGAGCCTTGATTGGTGTGGAAGAACATGATTGAAGTGTTGGATTTTACTATTTGGTCTAATTTGTCCAATTTGATGAAATTGAAAAATTAGGGTTAAGACCACTTCCAAATTTGGGGGATTTTCATTTATGATGTGTATTTGGATGTTTATATGATGCATATGAAATCTTATGTTGATTGGATATCATATTGATGTGTTTTGAACATTGAAATGCAAAATGCACATTATGCCCACCAAATGAGGCTCTCGGCCTTGGGCAAGAAATTTGGGGTTTCATTTTGTAATTTGATTTTTGATGTGTGTGACATGTTAAAATCTTCTTAATAATGATTTAGAATCATCCAAATTGTTTCGAACATTTAGGACTAAAATGAACAATGCAAAGTTTTGGGGCAATTTGGTAATTACATAAAAAGTTGATTTCATGTGTAATATTTCATAATTTAATAATTGGGTAATTAAATAAATAAGTTTATTTAATTGATCCGAGAAAAAAGTTTTGAAATCAGAAAATTTTGATTTTCCACCGTTCCGCTGCGTTACCGCCTAGATTATCCTTCCGCCTTAAACCCCTTCAAAAATATCAAACACAGCTTGACCTATGTCTGGCCGATGTATATATACTGTGTAAAATCAAATAGAAAAGACTGATCACGAAATTGAGATTAAGGCAGCCTTTGGTCGTACTGACCGGCGTAAACACACACGTATAACGCAAAGCGCACGTATCGTTCAAGTAGATATAAAATATCGATCCCTCGAGGACTTAATATCTAATCTATTAATTTTATGAGGTCAAATGATTACTAGTATCTAACACGTTGTTTGATTGATTTGAAATTGTGACGATTCTAAATTTAAAAACAAGTAAATAAAATTGTTCGAAAGTAGGTTTTAAGAAAATTCAATATTAAAAACTATCTAGGGTTGTGATTTCTTCCATATCATTTTAAAGATGAAGTGGTTATTTTATGTTTGTGTAATAAATCGTTTACTAACCTGGAACACTAAATTATGCAAAAGCCTCTGTCGATGGTCAGACGCAAATACCCAGTTTAAAAAATTGAACCCAATGTGAACCATATGTCTATGTCAACCAAA
This sequence comes from Zanthoxylum bungeanum, assembly GCA_019454045.1. Taxonomy (NCBI): domain Eukaryota; kingdom Viridiplantae; phylum Streptophyta; class Magnoliopsida; order Sapindales; family Rutaceae; genus Zanthoxylum; species Zanthoxylum bungeanum. Next base: position 31,081 of record SKCR01046357.1, read on the forward strand.
TTAATTGGATTCATTAAGTTTAAGTTCCAATTATGGCTACCCCCCCCCCGACAGGTATATGTATATCCTGTAAGGAAATCTATTAAAGGGTTATCTATCCTCAAGGAAGATCGTAGGCTATTAGTCTAAGGCTGAAACCTAAAATTCATTTGTCAAGTTTATTTTAGAGTTTACCCACATCAATCTTATTAGTGGCCAATTAACAGAGAGCATTAAGCTTAAGACTTAATAAGTAAACCTTTAAATTACCCAAACTATAATTTAACCCCTTATAAACCGGTGATATTGGATTTCATCACAACCCCAGATAACTGGCTTAGTTACGACACACATATTTATGGGTAGTAAAAAAAACTTAAATAAATAAAGACATAAAGTAAAATACTGAAAATTAAATACTGAAAATTAATATTGAAAAGTAAATGCTGAAAGTAAATGCTGAATTAAATACTAATACTGAAAAGTAAATGCTGAAAGTAAATGCTGAAAGTAAATTACTGAAAAGTAAATTACTGAAAAGTAAATTGCTGAAAGTAAATTACTGAAAAGTAAAAACTGAAGATTAAAGAAAGAAAATATGTGCGTAAAAGTAAATTGCGGAAAGTAAAGAAAAGAATGCGAAAGTGGAAATTAATTACTGAAAGCTGTAAATAAACAAAAAGATACAATCTTCTTAGTATTCTTAAGGAATTCCTTAGAAGAAACTATGAATTTTACAAATGAAATAGCTTTGTATTTATAGGCAAAATTTTGCCTCCATCAAATCATCCACCAAATCAATTATTAATTGCTCCACTAATTGCTCCACCAAATCCATTATTAATTGCTCCACTAATCATCTCTATCATGTTTGGTGATGATTTGATATTTTTATTATTTATTTATTAATTTATTTTTTGCTTTGAAAATGATTGAAAGTGACTTTAATAATTACACACACAACACACTTCTGGATGGTTCATCCATTTCGGGCATGAAATATTCAGAATTCGAAATTATTTTGTATTTCAAAGCTGTAGATCTTTGAGTCTTCTTTAATCTGGAACTTGAATCAGCTCAATCCGATATCGGAGTAAAACGTTATGCCCAAAATACGATAGATGCGTAAAACTGGAATTTCCAAAACTGTACTTCGTCAAAAACGCCCTTTCAAGTTTCCAATCTCCAAAATTAAAATGTCAAGTCCAATAATTGCCCTTATTTGACCCATATTTCGTCTTAAATGATTTCATTGAGATACGATAGTATTTTATCTGGAAAATACTAAAACACAAAAAAAAACGTTCATCAAACCCGAGAAACTAAACAAAATATTAAGTAAAGGGGTCGGAAATAATTTGATATATTTTCCGCTCATCACACCCCAAACCTAACATTTTGCTAGTCCTCGAGGAAAACAATAAAATAAAATACAAGAAATGATTAAAATTAAACTAAGCCACTTTCGTAGGGATCACGGTTGCATTTAGCATATGCAACAAGCCTTTAAACCCCTAGGTGTCCCTAGTGGACGAGTTATAGTCTCGTGAGGGCTTACAGCAACGATACCCACAAACGTTTTACAAAAGTAAAAGGTAGTGAAACTAATGCACACAAAAGCAAAAAGACAAGAGAAAAGAGAATAAAGAAGTTAGTGACTAATCATGTGAAACTTCTACTCCAAATCAATAGTTGTTTTGTTTCATTCTAAATTACCGAATAAGTAAATTCTTCGATTATTTTTACCATTCTCCATATACACAGTCGACAAAATATTAATCAACTCATTTTTGCCCACAACAGTCATAAGTGCAGTTGATAAGAGAGTAATATTTTTGTCATAAAGTTCTATCAGATTCACATCACACCTTTTTGTAGCAATGGAATAATTTTTCTGATTTTTCAGATTTTTTTTTCTTTGATTTTTTTTTATTTATATACAATATCTTCCGTCTATGTAGCGAGCTTTGGGTCGGTGACTCCCAAACCAGTTGGCTTTAGGGCACCAGGTGTTAAGACACCCCTACAGACTTAATTACTCAGACTTCAGATATATATACTTTTGCAGCATCTTTGATCCATGTAGCGAGCTTGGGGCCAGTGACTCCCAAACCAGTTGGTTTTAGGCACTAGGTGTTAAAACACCCTTACAGACTTAATAACTCGGATCTCGGATTTTTTTTTTTCTCCATTACTTTTTGAGATGCTTCCTCTAATTAAACTAGAGCACTGAATATTACAAACTTTTCAATTTGGTCATGTCCGTATATTACTATATATGTTGATAATACCTGTCAACTGAGCATATGAAGATCCATTTTAGTCTGTTTTATGGAGAATTCACAAATTAAATAATTCAAAAGGAAAAAACAAAATTAACTTATTTCGAAAATAGGCTTGAGATACGTCTCAGGAGTGGAAACTCCTTACTCAGCTATCTCTCTACAATTTCACACACTTTTAGTCAAAATAAAAACACAAAAACGCAAAATATTTTTGTAATTTTTGAAAATTTTTCAATTTTTTTGTTTTTTTGAAAAATTTTGGACTAAAAATAAAAACAACACACAACTAAAAACAAGGTACTGATCAACTAATTCCCTCCCCCAAACCTAAATGAGACATTGTCCCCAATGTCTTAAAAAGTAGAAGAAGAGTTTAGAAAATAATACCTGGTTAGATGAAATTCTACAGGAAATTAAAGGTTAAGATCCAGATTAATCCTACGCCTCTTACCACGATCGTCCTCGGACCAATTTATCTTTGAAAGGATAGGGTCAACTCGTGGTTCATAGGCTATGAGTTGGTCTATTAGATCCGGAGCAGTTCTGGCAGTAAAGAGGAGTTCTTTCAAAGGTTTTGACACAAACCCATTCCTTCGGGCATCATCAAGAAATACACAAAGAAAATCATAAAATCCATCAACGTTGTACAACCCAATTGGTTTCTGGTGTATGTTCAGATTCGCCCAAGATAGCACAATAAAAATTTCCTCCAATGTACCCAAGCCACCTAGCAAAGCAATAAAAGCATCAGCACGGTTAATCATTTCTACCAGTCGTTCAGACATACTTGGCACAATCAGTTCCTCTCCGTTTGATGGTTCAATAAGATTTGCTTTTGCCAAGGGTTTTGGGATGATTCCCAAAACGTGACTGTCTCTTTCCTGTACGGCCTTTGAAACGATCCCCATTAGTCCAAGGTTGCCTCCGCCATATACTAAGTGCATATTTCTTGCAGCTAAGACTCGACCCAATTCTTGTGCTGCTTCTACGTATTGTGGCTTAACACCAACACTACTACCGCAAAACACACAGATGTTTTCAACTCGTCTTCTGAAGTGGCTTCCATTTTTTATGTGTATTTCTTTCTCAACTCTGGATGCCTTCAAAAGTGCAATGACGGGCTGAATTTATAGTACCTGAAAAGGGTGAGTAAAAATAGCACAAGTATCTTCCAGATGACGATTAGTAGCGAAATAATATCGTGATAGTCAAAAAGGTCTGGATCCTGTCGGAGAAAATAAAAGAAAAACAAAAAATAAATTACAATTATTAGGAAAAGACAAAGAGATATAATATTCACAAGAAAAGTAACAGCTTGATTGACGTCTATGCGTCAGGGACAAGCTTCCCATCCAATTTTTTATAAATTGGCAAACAGGGTCTTTTTGAGTCAGATTCCCGAGACTTAACAGTTGTCTTTCTTTTTGAAATTGTGTATGTAATTTGCGAAAGGCTATGTGAACATATCCACTGGGATGCATCTCAAGAGTCGAAGATATATCATCTAAAGACTCCTTACTCAAGCCATCCCTAATGAATTTAATTTTATCTTCGCGATTATCAGACACCATCCTAAAGAACGACAACGAGTATTGCAATTCCAGCGTGCACATTTATAACAAACACCCATTTGCTTAGCTCTACGTTTATTTGTATAGGTGTTTTTTCCAAAACCAGGCAGATGTGAAATAAAAGAGTCAGAAGACTCACCTGCCAATCGGACCCGTGCTTCAATAATCCAACGAATGTCAGTAGGAATACCTTTGATCATCAATAATCTAATTCGTTCCAAGCGAGCTTTGTATACTTTCATCAGAGATTTTTGAGGGAGAGAAGGAAATTGCTTGTGAAGATTTTCGAGAGCTTCTTCCATCTTGAAATGACTTAATCTGCAAAAAAAAAACTAAACACACAAAATAAAACACACCAGATCACAATATATACACAAATTGCTTGGGTTGCCTCCCTGCTAGCGCTAAGTTTAAAGTCGTCGGCCAGACTTGACTTCTCGAACGTTAAGCTGGATCTGAAAGTGTAACACTTTCTTTTTATCGCTCAAATGATTCTCCCCAGTGCTTGACACGCTTGTTTTTAACCTTGAAAGTTTTGTTGGAGTCAGGATCATGTATCTCAACGGCTCTATCTAGTAAAACTTTGGTGATCACAAATGGACCTAACCACCGTGATTTTGGCTTCCATGAGAAGAATTTCACCCTTGATTTGTTTAACAGTAACTTCTGCCCTGGTTCCAGTTGTATGCGCACTAATTTTTCATCATGTCTTTTCTTGCCCTTTTCTTTGTACAATTTGGCATCCTCAAAAGGCTGATTGTGAAATTCCTCCAATTCGTTGAGCTGGTGGAAATTTTTCTCTTCTGTTGCTTGTAGAGCAAGAATTGGCTCTTTCAGTGCAAAAGATGCTTTATCTTTAGGTTCCACAGGCAATTGACATGTTTTAAGTTTTGTCAATAGAACTTTGTCCTTCATCAGAGTATTGATCGGTACTGTGTATCACATCAAGTTTGAAACATTCCTCATTCTTTTCATCATAGGAAATTCATGGCCTTGAAACATTGAATGTTACTTTTTGGTCCTGTACCCTCATGGTTAATTCTCCTTTTTGTACATCAATAATGGTTCGACCTGTAGCCAAGAATGGTCTCCCGAGGATGATTGGCACGTCTTCGTCTTCCTCCATATCAAGGATAATAAAATCTGCTGGGAAAATGAATTTGTCAACCTTGACCAGCACATCCTCAACTACGCCTCTTGGAAATACGAGCATTTTATCAGCAAGTTGTAGAGAGACTGAGGTGGCCATTGTTTCTCCAATCTATAGTTTCCTAAAAATAGAAAATGGCATCAAGTTAACACTCGCACCTAAATCACACAGAGCCTTACCGAAGTCATGTTCTCCTATGGTGCAAGGAACAATGAAACTGCCAGGATCTTTCAACTTTGGGAAGTTTCCTCTTGAATAATAGCGCTGCATTCTTCTGATAATGCTACTGTCTCGTAATCTCACAATCTCCGCTTTCGTGAAAGAATGTCTTTCATGAATTTGGCATAGCTGGGCATTTGTTCCAACGCTTCTGCAAATGGAATGTTGATATGCAGCTTTTTGAACACCTCCAAGAATCGAGCAAACTGCTTGTCCAGTTTATTCTTCTGAAGACGTTGAGGAAAAGGTGGAGGTGGAATGATTTGTTCTTTTTCCTTTGCTTCTTTTTCCTCCATCTGTTGCTTTGTTTCTTTTTGAACTTCCTCAGCAGCTATTTTGGCTCCAACATCTTTGTTGATTTCTGTACTGCTTTTAACATGATGGCATGACATTGTTCCTTCCCCATGTTTCTTGGATTTGGCTCTGTGTTGCTAGGAAGGGTACCTGGCGGTCTGTAACTCTGAGCATTTGCCAGTTGTCCATTTGATTCTCCAGTGCTTTAATAGAAGTAGATTGACCTTGAATTAATGCTGCTTAGGATTGAAACATAGCATCATATCTTGCTGCTTGAGATTGAAACATAGTATCATATCTTGCTGCTTGAGAGTCGTGTTTTGCTTCTATCTTTTCAAGTGGGTCAACACTTCTGTTATTTCCTGGTTTATTTGCCTGCTCCTGGCTTTTGTTCTGTTGTTGGAATCCAGTGGTGGATAGTTCTGCTGTTGGGCTGAATTGTTGCTCTATGATAAATTAGGATGATTCATCCACCCTGGGTTGTAGGTGTTGGAATATGGATTGTTCATCCGTCTGTTGAAATTGTTGACAAAATTCACCGTTTCTTCAAGTTGGTTCGACTCTGGTGCTCCTCCATATGTTGAACTTGTGGATCCAGTGGTAAAGTCTCCATGAATTTGCATATTTGATCTAACTTGGTGTTGACTGCTGTATTGGCTCCACTTTCATAAATTACTGCACTCTTTGGATCATGCTCCTTTCTGTTGGCCACAAGGAATTGTTGTTGGCCATTTCTTCGATTAGGTCCAGGCTTGATCTTCTCATTTTGCCATCAAGGCTCCTCCAGTAGCAGCATCATTGTGGTTCTCATTATTCCAGAAAGTACATTATAGAATGTTTGGACTTGAAGCCATTTTGGAATCTCATGGTGAGGACATTTTCGAAGCAAATCTTTGTACCTTTCACAAGCTTCGTAGAGAGGTTCTGAGTCTTGTTGTACAAAGGATGTGATGTCATTCCTCAGTTTTCCGGTTCTGGCTGGTGGAAAGTACTTTGCAAGAAATTTGGTGGCTAAAGTGGTTCCAAGTTGTGATGGAACCTGCTGGTAGTGAATGTAGCCAAGCTTTAGCTCTGTCTTTCAAGGAGTATGGGAAAACACGCAATCTCATTGCTTCTTCAGCTTCTCGGTTGTAATTGAAAGTGCCGTAAACTTCTAGGAAGTTGCTGATGTGGGCATTAGGATCTTCAGTTGCATTCCCCCCAAACTGAACTGACTGCTGAATCATCTGAATGCATGTTTTGATGACACCTGCATTTGCTGGTAAGGGGAAGTACAATGCAAGAAATGAGTCTGTCAACCACCGGAATGGTTCTGTCTCGAATGGGAATTGGTGGTGCAACGTTCAAAGGTTCAGGTTCTAATTGACTAAAGCTTCTTGGCCTTCTCACCTTTCCCTTCTCAACTGTCTTATGGTTCTTTCAATTTCTGGGTCAAGCGGTCGAAGTTCAAAGCTTCTGGTTCGTCTCATGTAGTTTCTGAGAACCTGAAATACAAGAAAACAAAAACAATAAGTAAAAAGAAATTAGATACAAGTAACGTATCTAACCCCAAAACTAATAGTGAAAGATAAATAAGTCCCCGGCAACGGCGCCAAAAACTTGACCGGCGTAAACACACACCTATAACGCAAGCGCACGTATCGTTCAAGTAGTATAAAAATATCGATCCCACAAGGACTTAATATCTAATCTATTATTTTATGAGGTCAAATGATTACTAGTATCTAACAGGTTGTTTGATTGATTTGAAATGGCGACGATTCTAAATTTAAAAACAAGTAAATAAAATTGTTCGAAAGTAGGTTTTAAGAAAATTCAATATTAAAAACTATCTAGGGTTGTGATTTCTTCCAATATCATTTTAAAGATGAAGTGGTTATTTTATGTTGTGTAATAAATCGGTTTACTAACCTGGAACACTAAATTATGCAAAGCCTCTGTCGATGGTCAGACGCAAATACCCAGTTTAACCCAATTGAACCATATGTCTATGTCAACCAAATAATTGGATTCATTAAGTTTAAGTTCCAATTATGGCTACCCCCGCCGACAGGTATATGTCTATCCTGTAAGGAAATATATTAAAGGGTTATCTATCCTCAAGGAAGATCGTGGGCTATTAAGTCTAAGGCTGAAACCTAAATTCCTTTGTCAAGTTTATTTTAGATTTACCAATCAATCTTATTAGTGGCCAATTAACAGACGCATTAAGCTTAAGACATAATAAGTAAACCTTTAATTACCCAAACTATAATTTAACCCCTTATAAACCGGTGATATTGGATTTCATCACAACCCCAGATAACTGGCTTAGTTACGACACATATTTATGGGTAGTAAAAAAAACTTAAATAAAATAAAAGACATAAAGTAAAATATTGAAAATTAAATAGTGAAAATTAAATACTAAAAGTAAATGCTGAAAGTAAATGCTTGATTAAATACTGAAAATTAAATGCTGAAAGTAAATACTGAAAGTAAATTACTGAAAAGTAAATTACTGAAAAGTAAATTGCTGAAAAGTAAATTACTGAAAGTTAAATTACTGAAAAGTAAAAACTGAAAATTAAAGAAAGAAAAGTATTGTACGTAAAGTAAATTGTGAAAGTAAAAACTGAAAAGTAAAGAAAAGAAAGTGCGAAAGTGGAAATTAATTACTGAAAGCTGTAAATAAACAAACAAGATACAATCTTCTTAGTATTCTTAAGGAATTCCTTAGAAGAAACTATGAATTTTACAAATGAAATAGCTTGGTATTTATAGGCAAAATTTTGCCTCCATCAAATCATCCACCAAATCAATTATTAATTGCTCCACTAATTGCTCCACCAAATCCATTATTAATTGCTCCACTAATCTCTTATCATGTTTGGTGATGATTTGATAATTTTTATTATTTATTTATTAATTTATTTTTTGCTTTGAAATGATTGAAAAGTGACTTTAATAATTACACACAAACACTTCTGGATGGTTCATCAATTTCGGGCATGAAATCTTCAGAATTCGAAATTATTTTGTCTTTAAAGCTGTAGATCTTTGAGTCTTATTTAATCTAGAACTTGAATCAGCTCAATCCGATATCGGTGTAAAAAGTTATGCCCAAAATACGATAGATACGTAAAATTGGAATTTCCAAAACTGTATTTCGTCAAAACGCCATTTCAAGTTTCCAATCTCCAAAATTAAAATGTCAAGTCCAATAATTGCCCTTATTTGACCCATATTTCGTCCTAAATGATTTCATTGAGATCCGATATTATTTTATCTGCAAAATAAACTAAAACACATAAAAACATTCATCAAACCCGAGAAACTAAACAAAATATTAAGTAAAAGGGGCGGTAAATATTGATATATTTTCCGCTCATCACACCCCCAAACCTAACATTTTGCTAGTCCTCGAGCAAAACAATAAAATAAAATACAAGAAATGATTAAAATTAAACTAAGCCACTTTCGTAGGGATCACGGTTGCATTTAGCATATGCAACAAGCCTTTAAACCCCTATGTGTCCCTAGTGGACGAGTTATAGTCTCGTGAGGGCTTACAGTAACGATACCCACAAACGTTTTACAAAAGTAAAAAGGTAGTGAAACTAATGCACACAAAAGCAAAAAGACAAGAGAAAAGAGAATAAAGAAGTTAGTGACTAATCAGGTGAAACTTCTACTCCAAATCAATAGTTGTTTTGTTTCATTCTAAATTACCGAATAAGTAAATTCTTCGATTATTTTTACCATTCTCCATATACACAGCGACAAAAATATTAATCAACTCATTTTTGCCCACAACAGTCATAAGTGCAGTTGATAAGAGAGTAATATTTTTGTCATAAAGTTCTATCAGATTTCACACCTTTTTGTAGCAATGGAATAATTTTTCTGATTTTTCAGATTTTTTTCTTTGATTTTTTTTATGTGTACAATATCTTCCATCTATGTAGCGAGCTTGGGTCGGTGACTCCCAACCAGTTGGCTTTAGGGCACCAGGTGTTAAGACACCCCTACAGACTTAATTACTCAGACTTCAGATATATATACTTTTGCAGCATCTTTGATCCATGTAGCGAGCTTTGGGCCAGTGACTCCCAAACCAGTTGGTTTTAGGGCACTAGGTGTTAAAACACCCTTACAGACTTAATAACTCGGATCTCGGATTTTTTTTTACTCCATTACTTTTTGAGATGCTTCCTCTAATTAAACTAGAGCACTGAATATTACAAACTTTTCAATTTTAGGTCATGTCCGTATATTACTATATATATTGATAATACCTGTCAACTGAGCATATGAAGATTCATTTTAGTCCGTTTTATGGAGAATTCACAAATTAAATAATTCAAAAGGAAATAAACAAAAATTAACTTATTTCGAAAATAGGCTTGAGATACGTCTCAGGAATGGAAACTCCTTACTCAGCTATCTCTTACCAATTTCACTTTTCACCTTTTTAGTCAAAATAAAACAAAAAACGCAAAATATTTTTGTAATTTTTGAAAATTTTTCAATTTTTTTTGTATTTTTTCGAAAAATTTTGGACTAAAAATAAAAACAACACACAAACTAAAAACAAGGTACTGATCAACTAATTCCCTCCCCCAAACCTAAATGAGACATTGTCCCCAATGTCTTAAAAAGTAGAAGAAGAGTTTAGAAAATAATACCTGGTTAGCTGAAATTCTACAGGAAATTAAAGGTTAAGATCCAGATTAATCCTACGCCTCTTACCACGATCGTCCTCGGACCAATTTATCTTTGAAAGGATAGGGTCAACGTCGGTTCATAGGCTATGAGTTGGTCTATTAGATCCGGAGCAGTTCTGGCAGTAAAGAGGAGTTCTTTCAAAGGTTTTGACAGAAACCCATTCCTTCGGGCATCATCAAGAAATACACAAAGAAAATCATAAAATCCATCAACGTTGTACAACCCAATTGGTTTCTGGTGTATGTTCAGATTCGCCCAAGATAGCACAATAAAAATTCCTCCAATGTAC
>SKCR01046358.1:0-52791 GCA_019454045.1 Zanthoxylum bungeanum
CCTGTGTGATCATCATTCTCCATATGACTTGACATCATACCAAATACACTACGATTCTCAGTAAACCCAAAAGAGGCATATACAGAACCTGTTAAAGCTCCGGACGACCACCCAAACCAAAGCGTACTGATTGTCGCAAGTATTAGCGATGCAAGTCTCAGGTTATGACCACATACACCTACCTGATTCGGATTCACATAGACACATAGTCATAATATCAATGGGACTCCGAGGGGTTTATCCAGAGCGAAGCTGTTCTCAGTCCAACGGCTACAAAACCTTCTATCATACTGCATAAGTATCCAATACTTAATATATGAGAACTATGTCGTTAAGCTTCCCATAACGCGCACAAGTGTAATACTAGCCTATTCCGTATTATCTATGTCATGTCTCAATAATACTACGACTAGAGATATTTAATGATTAAACCTTTCGTGGATTAATATTGTCTCATATCTTATTAATCTGGTACTAATCATATGGACTTTTATCATTTATATATCCAAGTTATCCAATTACAAAATGATAAAAGAGCAATTTCCTTTGTCACATAGTTAATTTGTACAAAAACACCATGTCTTTTACAAATAGTGATGTTATGGGTCATAAATGTCCAACAGACATGACCCGACCCCGAGCTAGTAATAACACGGAGGCACTTTGGCCATCCCTGTGATATGTGCCTGGTGGTTCTCAGCGGGATCGGCCAAATAACTCACAGGGGGAGAATCTTCCATGTATTTGGCTTACCCGAGGCTACAAGAGTCACGAAGGCACTTTGGTCATCCCTATGCTATGTGTCTGGTGGTTCTCAGCGGGATCGACCAGATAACTCATATGGGGAGAATCTTCTATGTGTTTGGCTTACCCCGAGGCTACTAGAGTTACTGTGGTACTTTGGCCATCCCCATGCTATGTGTCTGGTGGTTCTTAGCGAGATCGGCTAGATAACTTACATGGGGAGAATCTTCCCTGCGTTTGGCTTACCCGAGGCTATAAAAGTTACAGAGGCATTTTAGCCATCCTCGTGCTATGCGTTTGGTGGTTCTCAGCAGGATCGGCCAGATAAGTCATAGGGGAAGATTCTTCTATGTGTTCGGCTTACCCAAGGTTGTTCCTAAAAAATGCAAGTCATGGGGTTAATAACGCTCCGGCCCGGGGGTTTTAATTATGATGGCTAGGGATTGGCGTTGCCACGGTGGTTCGTAATTTTCCCACATGTCCTTCATCCCTTCATGCGTTATGGATCCTTAAAATGAAGGCACCTGGGTTGGAGTTCTTCCACTTGGAGGTTTGATAATGACATCAGGGATTGCGCGTGCATGGGTTCTTCCACTTTCAGTAATTTACTTTTATTTTTTTTACCTTTTACTTTTTTTTTTTATTTTACTTTTACTTTTACTTTTTACTTTTTTTTACTTTTCAGCAATTTACTTTTCAGTATTTAATTTTCAGTATTTTACTTTATGTCTTTTATTTTATTTAAATTTTTACTACCAGTAAATATGTGTCGTAACTAAGCCAGTTATCTGGGGTTGTGATGAAATCCAATATCACCGGTTTATAAGGGGTTAGATTATAGCTTGGGTAATATAAATGTTTATTTATTGAGTCTTAATCTTAATGCTTTTTATTAACTGGCCATTAATAAAATTGATTAGGTAAACTTAAAATGAACTTGGAAAATGGATTTTAGGTTAAAGACCTTAGACTCAATAGCCCACGATCTTCCTTGAGGATAGATAACCCTTTAATAGATTTCCTTACAGGATAGGAATATACCTGTCGGGCGAAGGTTAGCCATAATTGGAACTTAAACTTAATGAATCCAGGTAATTTGGTTGACATAGACATATGGTTCAATTGGGTTATACTGGGTATTTGTAATCGACCATCGGAAGAGGCTTTTACATAATTTAGTGTTCCAGGTTAATAAAATATATTACCCAACTGTAAGATAACCACTTCATCTTTAATAGCTATTGGAAGGATTCACAACCCTGGATAGTTTATAAATTTGAATTTTCTTCAATCTACTTTCAATAAATTTTATTTACTTGTTTTAAGTTTTAAAGTCACCACCCAATCAAACAATCAATCTATTAGATACTTGTAAACATTTGACCTCATAAAAAATTAATAGCAAAGGTTTTAAGTCCTCGTGGGATCGATACTTTTTATACTACTTGAACGATACGTGCGCTTGCGTTATACGTGTGTGATTACGCACGGTCAAGTTTTTGGCGCCGTTGCCGGGGACTTATTTATCTTTTACTATTAGTTTAGGGGTTAGATACGTTATTGTATCTAATTCTTTTTATTATTGTTGTTTTCTTGTGTTTCAGGTTCTCAGAAACTACATGAGACGAACCAGAAGCTTTGAACTCCGACCGCTTGACCCAAAAATTGAAAGAACCATCAGACAATTGAGAAGGGAAAGGCGAGAAGGCCAAGAAGCTTTAGTCAACATGGAACCTGAACCTTTGAATGTTGCACCACCGATTCCCATTCGAGACAGAACCATTCTGGTGGTTGACGGACTAATTTCTTGTATTATACTTCCTCCTTACCAGCAAATATGGGGACATCAAAACATGCATCCAGATGATTCAGCAGTCAGTACAGTTTGGGGGAAATGCAACTGAAGATCCTAATTCCCACATCAGCAACTTCCTGGAAGTTTGCGCGGTACTTTCAATTACAACCGAGCAGCTGAAGAAGCAATGAGACTGCGAGTTTTTCCATATTCCCTGAAAGACAGAGCTAAAGCTTGGCTACATACGTTACCAGCAGGTTCCATCACAACTTGGAACACTCTAGCCACCAAATTCCTTGCAAAGTACTTTCCACCAGCCATAACTGTAAAGTTGAGGAATGACATCACATCCTTCGTGCAACAAGATTCAGAATCCATTTACGAAGCTTGGGAAAGATTCAAAGATTTACTCCGGAAATGTCCTAATCATGAAATCGTAAAGTGGCTACAAGTCCAAACCTTATACAATGGACTTTCTGGAATAATGAGAACCACAATTGATGCTGCTGTTGGAGGAGCTTTAATGGCAAAAGGAGAAGATCAAGCCTGGGATTTAATTGAAGAAATGGCCAACAACAACTCATTGTGGCCAACAGAAATGAGCATGATTCAAAGAATTGCAGGAATTTATGAGGTTGAAGCCAACACAGCACTGAATTCCAAGCTAGATGTGATTTGCAAAAATCTGGAAACTCTTAACATGAAAGTTAATGGTGGATCCACAAGTTCACCATTTGGAGGAGCACCTGAGTCAGAATCTTTCAACCAACATAAAGAAACGGTGAATTATGTCAACAATTTCAACAGACAGGGGAACAATCCATATTCCAACACCTACAACCCAGGGTGGAGAAATCATCCCAATCTCGCATGGAGCAACAATTCAGGGCAAATGAACAACCCACCACCCGGATTCCAACAACAGAACAAAGGCCAGGGCAGCAAAGGCAAATGAATCGGAATAACAGAAGTGTTGATCCACTTGAAAAGATAGAAGCAAAACATGACTCTCAAGCAGCAAGATATGATGCTATGTTTCAATCCCAAACAGCATTAATTCAAAGTCAATCTGCTTCTATTAAAGCACTGGAGAATCAAATTGGACAACTGGCCAATGCTCAGAGTTACAGACCGCCAGGTAACCTTCCTAGCAACACTGAACCAAATCCGAGGAACATAGGGAAGGAGCAGTGTCATGCCATCATGTTAAAAAGCTGTACTGAAATCAACAAAGATGTTGGAGCCCAAAACATTGCTGAGGTAGTTCCAAAAGAAACAAAGCAATAGATGGAGGAAAAAGAAACAAAGGAAAAAAAACAGATCACTCCACCTCCACCTTTTCCTCAGCGTCTTCAGAAGAATAAACTGGACAAACAGTTTGCTCGATTCTTGGAGGTGTTCAAAAAGCTGCATATCAACATTCCATTTGCAGAAGCATTGAAACAAATGCCCAACTATGCCAAATTCATGAAAGACATTCTTTCACGAAAGTGGAGATTGGGAGATTATGAGACAGTAACATTATCAGAAGAATGCAGCGCCATCATTCAGAGAAAACTTCCTCCAAAATATAAAGATCCTGGCAGTTTCACTGTTCCTTGCACCATAGGAGAACATGACTTCGGTAAGGCTCTGTGTGATCTAGGTGCGAGTGTTAACTTGATGTCTTTTTCTATTTTCAGGAAATTACAGATTGGAGAAACAATGCCAACTTCAGTCTTTCTACAACTTGCTGATAGAACGCTCGTATTTCCAAAAGGCGTAGTTGAGGATGTGCTGGTCAAGGTTGACAAATTCATTTTCCCTGCAGATTTTATTGTCCTTGATATGGAGGAAGACACAGACGTGTCCAATCATCCTCGGGAGACCATTCTTGGCTACAGGTCGAACCATTATTGATGTACAAAAAGGAGAACTAACCATAAGGGTACATGACCAAGAAGTAACATTCAATGTTTTTAAAGCCATGAATTTCCCGATGATGAGAATAAGGAATGTTTCAGACTTGATGTGATACATAGTACCATTCAGAACTCTGATGAAAGACAAAGATCTACTGACAAACTTTAAAGCATGTCAATTCCTAGGAGCCTGAAGATAAAGCGCACTGCGTACTGAAGAAGCCTATTCTTGCACTATAAGCAACAGAAGAGAAAAAGTTCCACCAGCTCAACGAATTGGAGGAATTTCACATACAGCCTTTTGAGGATGCCAAATTGAACAAAGAAAAGGCCAAGAAGAGACAGATGAGAAGTTAGTGCGCATACAACTGGAACCAGGGCAGAAGGTACTGTTAAACAAATCAAGGGTGAAATTCATCCCATGGAAGCCAAAATCACGGTGGTCAGGTCCATTTGTGATCACCAAGGTTTTACAAGACAGAGCCGTTAAAATACATGATCCTGACTCCAGCAAAACTTTCAAGGTTAAAAACAAGCGTGTCAAGCACTACCGGGGAGAATCATTTGAGCGACAAAAAAAAGTGTTACACTTTCAGATCCAGCTTAACGTTCGAGAATTCACGTCTAACTGACGACTTTAAACTTAGCGCTCGCAGGGAGGCAACCTATGCAATTTGTGTATATATTGTGATCTGGTGTGTTTTATTTTTATGTGTTTAGTTTTTGCAAATTAAGTCATTTCAGGATGGAAGAAGTTCTCGCCAAATCTTCACAAGTAATTTCCTTCTCTCTCTCCTCAAAACTCTGATGAAAGTTTACAAAGCTCGTTTGGAACGGATGAGGTAACTGATGATCAAAGGTATTCCTACTGACATTCGTTGGATTATTGAAGCACGGGTCTGATTGGCAGGTGAGTCTTCTGACTCTTTTATTTCATATCTACCTGGCTTAGGAAGGAGCACCTATGCTAAAAAGAGAAGAGACAAAAGAATATGTGTTTGTTATAAATGTGCTCGCATGTTTTGTGATACTCATTGTCGTTCTTTAGGAATGGTGTCTGATAACCGCGAAGATAAGATTAATTTCATTAGGGATGGTTTGAGTAATGAGTCTTTGGATGACATATCTAAAACTCTTGAGACGCATCCCAGTGGATGTGTGTATCTTGAAATTCGCATGTTATATGCACAATTCCAAAAGGAAAGACAACAGTTAAGTCTCGGGAATCTGACTCAAAAAGACCCTGTTTGCCAATTTATAAGAAAATTGGATGGGAAGCTTGTCCCTGACGCATAGACGTCAATCAAGCCGCTACTTTTCTTGTACATATTATATCTCTTTGTCTTTTCCTGATAATTGTGAATTGTTTTGTTGTTTTCTTTTATTTTCTCCGACAGGATCCAGACCTTTTTGACTATCATGATTTATTTTACTATTAACTAATAATTGTCATTTGGCAGGTACTAGTGCTATTATTTTACCACCCTTTTTCAGGTGTTATAAATTAAACTCATCATTACACTTTTGAAGACCATCCAGAGTAAAACAAGGAAGCCACTTCAAGAAGACGAGTTGAAAACATCTCTGTGTTTTGCGGTACTAGTATTGGTACTAATCCACAATACGTAGAAGCAGCAAAAGAATTGGGTCGAGTCTTAGCTGCAAGGAATATGCACTTAGTATATGGCGGAGGCAATCTTGGACTAATGGGGATCGTTTCAAAGGCCGTACAGGAAGGAGGCAGTCATGTCTTGGGAATCATCCCAAAACCCTTGGCGGAGGCAAATCTTATTGAACCATCAAACGGAGAGGAACTGAGCGTGCCAGGTATCTCTGAACGATTGTTAGAAATGATTAACCGTGCTGATGCTTTTTTTGCTTTGCCAGGTGACTTGGGTACATTAGAGGAAATTGTTATAGTGCTATCTTGGGCGAACTTGAACATACACCATAAACCAATTGGGCTATTTAACGTTGATGGATTTTATGATTTTCTTTGTGTGTTTCTTGATGATGCCCGGAGAATGGGTTCGTGTCAAAACCTTTGAAAAAACTACTCTTTACTGCCAGAACTGCTCCTGATCTAATTGACCAACTCTTAGCCTATGAACCACAAGTTGACCCTATCCTTTCAAAGATAAATTGGTCCGAGGACGATCGTGGTAAGAGGCGTCGAATTAATCTGGATCTTAACCTTTAATTTCCTGTAGAATTTTGGCTAACCAGGTATTATCTTCTAAACTCTTCTTCTACTGTTTAAGAAATTGGGGACAATGTCTCATTTAGGTTTGGGGGAGGGAATTAGTTGACTAGTACCTTATTTTTAGTTGTGTGTTGTTTTTATTTTTAGTCCAAAATTTTTCGAAAAATACAAAAAATTGAAAATTTTTCAAAAAGTACAAAATATTTTGCGTTTTTGGGTTTTTATTTTGACTAAAAATGTGAAATTGGTAAGAAATAGCTGAGTAAGGAATTTCCACTCCTGAGACGTATCTCAAACCTATTTCGAAACAAGTTAATTTTTGTTTATTTCCTTTTGAATTATTTAATTTGTAATTCTCCATAAAACGGACTAAAATGGATGTTCATATACTCAGTTGACAGGTATTATCAATATGCATAGTAACATACGGACATGAACTGTAATTGAAAAGTTTGTAATATTCAGTGCTATAGTTTAATTGGAGGAAGCATCTCAAAAAGCAATGGAGTAAAAAAAAATATGAGATCCGGGTTATTAAGTCTGTAAGGGTGTTTTAACACCTAGTACCCTAAAACCAACTAGTTTGGGAGTCACTGGCCCAAAGCTCGCTACATGGATCAAAGATGCTGTAAAAATATATATATCTGAAGTCTGAGTAATTAAGTCTGTAGGGGTGTCTTAACACCTGGAGCCCTAAAGCCAACTGGTTTGGGAGCCACCGACCCAACACTCGCTACATAGACGGATATTGTATATAAATAAAAAATCTAAAAAAAAATCAGAAAAATTATTCCATTGCCATCAAAAAGGTGTGAAATCTGATAGAACTTAGGACAAAAATATTACTCTCTTATCAACTACACTTGTGACTGTTGTTAATACTTTGTTGGCTGTGTATATGGAGAATGGTAAATATAATCGGAGAATTTACTTATTCGGTAATTTAGAAAGAAACAAAACAACTAGTAACTTGGAGTAGAAGTTTCACCTGATTAGTCACTAACTTTCTTTATTCTCTTTTCTCTTGTCTTTTTACTTTTGTATGCATTAGTTTTACTACCTTTTTACTTTTGTAAAATGTTTGTGGGTATCATTGCTGTAAACCCTCACGAGACTACAACTCGTCCACTAGGGACACCTAGAGGTTTAAAGGCTTGTTGCATACGCTAAATGCAACCGTGATCCCTACGAAGTGGCTTAGTTTAATTTTTTTTTTTGTTTTGCTCGAGGACTAGCAAAATGTTAGGTTTGGGGGTGTGATGAGCGGAAAATATATCAATATTTACCGCCACTTTAACTTAATATTTTGTTTAGTTTCTCGGGTTGATGAACGTTTTGATGTGTCTTAGTTTATTTTGCAGATAAAATAATATCAGGTCTCATAAAAATCATTTAGGACAAAATATGGGTCAAATAAGGGCAATTATTGGACTTGATATTTTAATTTTGGAGATTGGAAACTTCAAAGGGCGTTTTTGACAAAGTGCAGTTTTGGAAATTCCAGTTTTGCACATCTGTCGTATGTTGGACATAACCTTTTACTCCGATATTGGATTGAGCTGATTCAAGTGCCAGATTAAAGATGACTCAAATATCTACAACTTTTAAAGACAAAATATTTTCTAATTCTGAATATTTCATGACCGAAATTGATGAACCATCCAGAAGTGTGTGGTGTGTAATTATTAAAGTCATTTTCAATCATTTTCAAAACAAAAAAATAAATTAATAAATAAATAATAAAATTATCAAATCATCAAATCATCACCAAACATGATAAGCAATTAGTGGAGCAATTAATAATGGATTTGGTGGAGTAATTAGTGGAGAAATTAATAATGGATTTGGTGGAGAATTTGATGGATGATTTGATGGAGGCAAAATTTTGCCTATAAATACCGAGTCATTTCATTTGTAAAATTCATACTTTCTTCTTTGAAATTCCTAAAGAATAAATAAGAAATTGTATCTTGTTTGCTTTTTTATAGCTTTCAGCAATTAATTTCCGCTTTCGTACTTTCTTTTCTTTATTTTTCAGTTTTTACTTTCCGTAATTTACTTTTACGCACAATCATTTCCTTTCTTTACTTTTGCAGTTTTTATTTTTCAAGCAATGATGAGGTAATTCCCCTTTGCTGGGATGAAAGGTAAAGCTTTTATTATTGCTATTTAGATTAATCTCCCTTAATTATAATATATAAACTATTTAAAACTTAACTTAATGAGGATACCGCTATATTGGCCGGTTGGTAATTAATTATAAATTGGTTTTAACCTGACTAAGTATGGATACCGCCTGGTTGGTCGGTTGGTAATTAATTATTAATTTGACTTAATCAGGATACCGCCTTTATGGCTGGTTGGTAATTATCACGTAAAGTTAATATATTATATTAAGGGAGATATCTAAAATAGTAGTAATAAAAGTTGATCCTCTAACCCCAGCATTTTCATTTATTGTACTTTTACTTTATTTAATTTTCAGTAATTTACTTTTCAGCAATTTACTCTTCAGCAATTTACTTTCCGTAATTTACTTTTATTTTTTTTTTTACTTTTTACTTTTTACTTTTTACTTTTTTTTTTACTTTTCAGCAATTTACTTTTCAGTATTTAATTTTCAGTATTTTACTTTGTCTTTTATTTTATTTAAATTTTTACTACCCGTAAATATGTGTCGTAACTAAGCAGGGGTTGTGATGAAATCCAATATCACCGGTTTATAAGGGGTTAGATTATAGCTTGGGTAATATAAAGGTTTATTTATTGAGTCTTAATCTTAATGGTTTTTATTAACTGGCCATTAATAAAATTGATTAGGTAAACTTAAAATGAACTTGGAAAAGAGATTTTAGATTAAAGACCTTAGACTCAATAGCCCACGATCTTCCTTGAGGATAGATAACCCTTTAATAGATTTCCTTACAGGATATGAATATACCTGTCGGGCGGGGTAGCCATAATTGGAACTTAAACTTAATGAATCCAGGTAATTTGGTTGACATAGACATATGGTTCAATTGGGTTATACTGGGTATTTGTAATCGACCATCAGAAGAGGCTTTTACATAATTTAGTGTTCTAGGTTAATAAATTAATATATTACCCAACTGTAAAATAACCACTTCATCTTTAATAGATATTGGAAGGATTCACAACCCTGGATAGTTTTATAAATTTGAATTTTTTTCAATCTACTTTCAAGAAATTTTATTTACTTGTTTTAAGTTTTAAAGTCACCACCCAATCAAACAATCAATCTATTAGATACTTGTAAACATTTGACCTCATAAAAAATTAATAGCAAAGGTTTTAAGTCCTCGTGGGATCGATACTTTTTATACTACTTGAACGATACGTGCGCTTGCGTTATACGCATGTGATTACGCACCGGTCACCTGACCTGATGATTTCCACCACCCTATATGGCCTTTCACACTTAGCACCCAAAGAACATTCCTCGGGGTTTCTGGTATTCAAAGTGACTTACCTTAGAACCAAGTCTCCACG
The DNA here is from genome assembly GCA_019454045.1 of Zanthoxylum bungeanum. Taxonomy (NCBI): domain Eukaryota; kingdom Viridiplantae; phylum Streptophyta; class Magnoliopsida; order Sapindales; family Rutaceae; genus Zanthoxylum; species Zanthoxylum bungeanum. The sequence goes on from SKCR01046358.1 coordinate 10,154, forward strand.
GAGGACAGATCATATCTGAACCTTCTTATTGTAGAGACGAGCCATCCTTTATTGATAGATTGCTATCTTGATCGCTGACATATCCCTCTTCTTCTCTATCAAGTCGATGTGGTTCATGACGAGCTCCTCATTCTGCCCGACCTCAAAATGTTGTACTCGGTGGGTTGCCATACCGATTTGTACTGGGATGACTGCTTCAGACCCATAGGCCAAAGAAAACGGGGTTTCACTCGTGTCCGATATGCCCATAAATCCTCTGGCAACTCTTTAACCCACAAACCCTTGTAAGACCCGATCATTGCCTTCAAGTTGGCCTTGATTGTTTTATTTTTCGCTCGACCTGCCCATTAGACTTTGGATAAGCAGGAGAGGCGAACCTAATGCAATCTAAGATCTCCACAAAGTTTCATGAAGCCCTGCTATTGAATTGCTTCCTGTTGTCAGTAATGATGGCCCGGGTAATCCCAAACCATAAATAATATTTTTTTCTAGAAAATTCTATTGCCCTCTTCTCTGTAATCATAGACAGCGGCTCGCTTCCACCCACTTCGTGAAGTAATCAATGGCAACAATTGCGAACTTGTATTGACCCCGTCCAACAAGCATCAGAGCGATGATATATATTCCCCAATGGACAAATGGCTACAGACTGGCCAATGTAGTCAATTGTTTAGGCAGCTGGTGTGGTATGTTGGCATTCTTCTGGCACCCATCAAATGCCCGAGCTACCATGGCCCCGTCCGGATGCATTATTGGCCGAAAGAACCCTTGCATCAGTTCTTTATTTGCAATTGACTGAACTCCAGCATGGCTCCCACAAATCCCTTTATGAAATTCCCTAAGCATGTAATTTGATTCGTCGAGTCCGAGACACCTCAGGAACGGTGTCGTGTACCCCCTTTCGATATAATACACGTTCTGTCAAGTAGAATTTAGTACTTTGGTACTTTAGCTTTCTCGCTTCCTTCTTATATTCAGCCACTTCCCCAGTCTTGATGAGTGATAAATGTATCACTATTTCCCACTCATTTAACTTGATATTTTGTATAGTTTCTTGAGTTTTGTGAATATTTTGATGTGTTTTGTGTTATTTTGTAGATAAATAAAGTTTCAGGACATTCTGGAGGTGATTTGAAGCAAAACTGTGAAATTGGTGAAATTTAGCAAAAAGGGTATTTTGGTAATTTTGGGCGTCCCGACACAAAGGGTATTTTGGTAATTTTGGACATCCCGACACCGAAATAAAATTTCAGGACATTCTGGAGGTGATTTGGAGCAAGACTGTGAAATTTGGCAAAAGGGTATTTTGGTAATTTTGGGCGTCACGAGCAAAAAGGGTATTTTGGTAATTTTGGGCGTCTGCCACGTGTCAAAGATTCAACGAGCCGTCTTTTTTAGCACACCATGCCACGTGTCGAAAATTCAGCGATCCAAAAAAAAATAATAATAATAAAAATCAGAAAAATAATAAAATAATAAAAATCAGAAAAATAATAATAAAAAATTAGATTTTTTTGCCTATAAATAGATTTCGAATTTTTAGTTTCAAATGTACCTCTTCCTCTGAAATCCTTATAAATAAAAGAGAGTTCTGCTTATTTGCTTCTTTTATTCAGTTTTATTTACGCTTTATAGTAGTAATTATATCCATCTATGAGGGGGTAACTTCTCTATGCTGAGGTAATAAGGTAATACTTTTACTTTTACTTTTACTATTTAGATTAATCTCCCTTAAAATATGATATATAAACTATTTAAAATCAGATTAATAAAGGATACCGCCATTCCGGACGGTTGGTTATTTAATTTAATCTGGTAAACCTGACTTAATGAGGATACCGCCATACTGGACGGTTGGTTTAAATTTATATTTCTGTTCCGCCTTATGGCTGGTATATTTGAATTTGACTTAATCAGGATACCGCCATTCTGGACGGTTGGTTTAAAATATCACAAGATTATATATTATTTTATGGGAGATATCTAAATAGTAAATAGTAGAAGTTAATTCCTTTTACCTTAGCATTTTATTTATTTTTCCGCATTTACTTTTTAGTAATTTTTATGTCTTTTTACTTGTTCTAATTATGTGTTATAACTAAGTTAAATATCTAGGGTTGTGATAAAATCTAATATCACCGATTTAAAAAGGGTTAGATTATAGTTTTAGTAACTAAAAGAATTATTTGTTGAGTCATAACCTTAATGCCTTTTTATTAACTGATCACTAATAAAATTGATTAGATAAAACTTAAAATGAACTAGACATAGGGATTTTAAGTTTAAAGATATTATACTCAACAACCCACGATCTTCTTTAAGGATAGATAAACCTTTAATAGATTTCCTTACAGGATAGACATATACCTGTCGGGCGGGGGTAATCAATAATTGGAATTCAATCTTAATGAATCTATGTAATTTAATTGACATAGACATATGGTTCAATTTGATTATTCTAGGTATTTGTAAATGACCTTCGGAAGAGGCTTTTACATAATTTAGTGTTCCAGATTAATAATTCAATATTTTACCCAACTATGATATAACTACTTCATCTTTTAAAAGATATTAGAAAGATTCACAACCCTAGATCTTTGAGTCTTTTATTTTCCTTAGTATTTTCTTTTGTCTTTTTATCTTTTTATTTATTTAGCAAATCTACAAATCAAATCATTCAAGCAATCAATTCCCTTCTCCCTCAATTAGATATTTGTAAATAAATAGTATCAACAATTAATAACAATAGTAGGAATTAAGTCCTCGTGGGATCGATATTTTTATACTACTTGAACGATACGTGCGCTTGCGTTATACGTGTGTGTTTACGCCGGTCAAGTTTTTGGCGCCGTTGCCGGGGACTTATATTTCTTGAGTTATTAATTTTGAAGCTATCTAATTTACTTGTATCTAATTTTCTTTATTTTTATCTGCAATTTTTATTTCTTTCTTTTGTTTTCAGGTGATTGAAAACATGGAACATTTTGAAAAATTACAAGCTTTACTAGAAGAAGATACACCCCAAATCCGGGAGCAACAGTCTAGTTTTCTGAGGCCTGTTGTCCAACACAACGATTATCACTGGAATTCAGAATCAAGCAATACTACATTTGCTCAACAGAATGAAATGGGGAGATGTGTAATATGTGATGGTAACCACCCGAGCGATCAATGTATTTACCTTTCAGAGTGGCAGAATTTTTGGAAACAACCAAGGTACGAAGAATCATCACATTTTTTATCTTATCCACCATCTTCCTTTGATTCTTATCAAGAACCATAACCATCCGAGGAAGATCAATTGATTCACATGTTCAAAGAACAAGCAGTTCGATTTGATGCACAAATTCAGAGTAACGCAGGATCCATACAGAGAATGACAGATCAGATCAGACAATTAATAGAAAACCAGAGCTATATACCTCAAGAATCATTTTCAGATGAAGCCTCAGAGTACCAAACATTTCACGATGACACTTTAGCAAAAGAGGAGGCTGAGGAGAATCAAGAACCAGAGGTATCAGTTCAGGAACCCGAATCGACAAAGTCTCGATTTGATTTCTATTTTTCAGATTCTGACGAGGATGAAACTGAGCTGTTTGTGCCAACTGCATCAAAAATTGAGGATGAAATTCTGTATTCTCAAAATGAAGATCTTGGAGATTCCATTGCACAAATGTTTGATGAAGATCTACCTGAGCCAATCATTTCAACCAGATCAGAGGATGAAGACCTAAAAACTAACATTTCTCCTCAGGTTGAAAATTTTGAAACATGTATTTCACAAATGACAGATGAAGAACTCAATGCAGAAATCTTAAAACTCATCTGTGAAGAAAATGTGGAGCAAGAAGCAGAGCAAATGGATGAGCAAATGTCTGACCAAATTAAAAATCCAGAGCATTCAGAAGAAACATCGCTGTTTTGGGGAGTACAAATCAAAGATATCAACCAGAAGTTTGACAGAATGGAACTTCCATTCCAAGTCAAGCACCATACAAGACCTCCTAATTTTCTTTCTTTCTTTTCAGGAATCACTGGAGCAACAAAGATAAAAAAAGGTGGCACAAGCACTAAATGGGACAAAATTCTTTTTACCACCTTACCGTTGGAAGAGACCCTTCAAAAGCAACGCACATGGGAATGTCTTTAATCGGACATCCAAAACGACGCTGAAACCGCCTTGACAAAAGGATTTCAGTCACGTCTGGCTGAAGACGAAAAATTTAGCGCTAGCTGGGAGGCAACCCATTCAACCAGGTACTATCTTCTAAACTCTTCTTCTACTGTTTAAGACATTGGGGACAATGTCTCATTTAGGTTTGGGGGTGAGGAATAGTTAATAGTACTTGTTTGTATTATGTTTTTAGTTTTAGTCCAAAATTTTTCGAAAAATACAAAAAAAATAAAAAATTAATAAAAACAAAGGGCATATTTAAAGCTAGGTGATGGTTTGGTGTCTTCCTTCACTCACTACCTTTCTATAAGGAAAAGCTGTGGAGGCACCTAGATAATCATTCACTTGTAGCGTGTTGTGACAGACTAGTTTGGAGGACTCGTTGTTTATTCCTGACAACAAGCGATAAGAGCCTAAGGGGCTTGGGTATTTAAGTGAGCCTCGCTCCACCTTCCCTCTGGGGAATCTACAACGGGAAGTCCATTCGACAGTTAGTCACACACCATAAATTCGTTGGCACGTACCATAAGGTATAAAAAAGGTGCGTTCATTTGGTCGCTTGAACCCTTGAGTGGGGAGTCCTAGTTGTGAAAAATCTTTCGTCAGCGAGAGCCTTTGATTAAAATTCTGAAACCACATGTAAATTATAGTTATATGACCAGTAGAAATGTTTTGTTGTTATGTTGACTAAAAAAGATGAAATTGGTAAGAAATAGCTGTGTAAGGAATTTCCACTCCTGAGACGTATTTCAAACCTAATTCAAAACAAGTTAATTTTTGTTTAATTCCTTTTAAATTATTTAATCTGTAAATTCTCCATAAAACTGACTAAAATGGATCTTCATATACTTAGTTAGCAGATATTATCAACATACATGGTAACATACGGACATAGGATAAAATTGAAAAGATTGTAATATTCAGTGCTATAGTTTAATTAGAGGAAACATCTCAAAAAGTAATGGAATAAAAAAAAAAAAAAAAACAAATTACATCTGAGATCCGAGTTATTAAGTCTGTAAGGGTATTTTAATACCTAGTGCCCTAAAACCAACTGGTTTGGGAGTCATTGGCCCAAAGCTCGTTACATGGATCAAAAATGATGAAAAATTTATATATATGTATATATATCTGAAGTCTGAGTAATTAAGTCCTTAGGGGTGTCTTAACACCTGATGCCCTAAAGCCAACTGGTTTGGGAGTCACCGACCTAAAGCTCGCTACATAGATGGAAGATATTGTATATAAATAAAAAATTGAAAAAGAAAAAAATCAAAGAAAAAATCAGAAAAATCAGAAAAATTATTCCATTGCTACAACAAGGTGTGAAATCTGATAGAACTTTAGGACAAAAATATTACTCTCTTAACAACTGCACTTATGACCGTTGTGGGCAAAAATGAGTTGTTTAATATTTTGTTGGCTGTGTATATGAAGAATGGTAAAAATAATCGGAGAATATACTTATTTAGTAATTTAAAATGAAACAAAACAACTAGTAAACTTGGAGTAGAAATTTCACCTGATTAGTCACTAACTTCTTTATTCTCTTTTCGCTTGTCTTTTTGCTTTTGTGTGCATTAGTTTCACTACCTTTTTACTTTTATAAAATGTTTGTGGGTATCATTACTGTAACCCTCACGAGACTACAACTCGTCCACTAGGGACACCTATGGGTTTAAAGGCTTGTTGCATATGCTAAATGCAATCGTGATCCCTACGAAAGTGGCTTAGTTAAATTTTATTATGTTATTTTATTTTGCTCGAGGACTAGCAAAATGTTAGGTTTGGGGGTGTGATGAGTGATAAATGTATCACTATTTCCCACTCATTTAACTTGATATTTTGTATAGTTTCTTGAGTTTTTGAATATTTTGATGTGTTTTGTGTTATTTTGTAGATAAATAAAGTTTCAGGACATTCTGGAGGTGATTTGAAGCAAAACTGTGAAATTTGGTGAAATTTGGCAAAAAAGGTATTTTGGTAATTTTGGGCGTCCCGACACAAAGGGTATTTTGGTAATTTTGGACATCCCGACACCGAAATAAAATTTCAGGACATTCTGGAGGTGCTTTGGAGCAAGACTGTGAAATTTGGCAAAATGGTATTTTGGTAATTTTGGGCGTCTGCCACGTGTCAAAGATTCAACGAGCCGTCTTTTTTAGCACACCATGCCACGTGTCGAAAATTCAGCGATCCAAAAAAAAAAATAATAATAAAAATCAGAAAAATAATAAAATAATAAAAATCAGAAAAATAATAATAAAAAATTAGATTTTTTTGCCTATAAATAGATTTCGAATTTTTAGTTTCAAATGTACCTCTTCCTCTGAAATCCTTATAAATAAAAGAGAGTTCTGCTTATTTGCTTCTTTTATTCAGTTTTATTTACGCTTTGTAGTAGTAATTATATCCATCTATGAGGGGGTAACTTCTCTATGCTGAGGTAATAAGGTAATACTTTTACTTTTACTTTTACTATTTAGATTAATCTCCCTTAAAATATGATATATAAACTATTTAAAATCGGATTAATAAAGGATACCGCCATTCCGGACGGTTGGTTATTTAATTTAATCTGGTAAACCTGACTTAATGAGGATACCGCCATACTGGACGGTTGGTTTAAATTTATATTTCTGTTCCGCCTTATGGCTGGTATATTTGAATTTGACTTAATCAGGATACCGCCATTCTGGACGGTTGGTTTAAAATATCACAAGATTATATATTATTTTATGGGAGATATCTAAATAGTAAATAGTAGAAGTTAATTCCTTTTACCTTAGCATTTTATTTATTTTTCCGCATTTACTTTTTAGTAATTTTTATGTCTTTTTACTTGTTCTAATTATGTGTTATAACTAAGTTAAATATCTAGGGTTGTGATAAAATCTAATATCACCGATTTAAAAAGGGTTAGATTATAGTTTTAGTAACTAAAAGAATTATTTGTTGAGTCATAACCTTAATGCCTTTTTATTAACTGATCACTAATAAAATTGATTAGATAAAACTTAAAATGAACTAGACATAGGGATTTTAAGTTTAAAGACATTATACTCAACAACCCACGATATTCTTTAAGGATAGATAAACCTTTAATAGATTTCCTTACAGGATAGACATATACCTGTCGGGCGGGGGTAATCAATAATTGGAATTCAATCTTAATGAATCTATGTAATTTAATTGACATAGACATATGGTTCAATTTGATTATTCTAGGTATTTGTAAATGACCATCGGAAGAGGCTTTACATAATTTAGTGTTCCAGATTAATAATTCAATATTTTACCCAACTATGATATAACTACTTCATCTTTTAAAAGATATTAGAAAGATTCACAACCCTGGATCTTTGAGTCTTTTATTTTCCTTAGTATTTTCTTTTGTCTTTTTATCTTTTTATTTATTTAGAAAATCTACAAATCAAATCATTCAAGCAATCAATTCCCTTCTCCTCAATTAGATATTTGTAAATAAATAGTATCAACAATTAATAACAATAGTAGGAATTAAGTCCTCGTGGGATCGATATTTTTATACTACTTGAACGATACGTGCGCTTGCGTTATACGTGTGTGTTTACGCCGGTCAAGTCTCCAGATACTTCCTGACCAAGTCCATCCAAGAAGCCTTCCCCTCGACCTCCACGTCCATGACCTCAGGCTTCCCGATGCTTCTCGTCTGCAGACAACCTAAAGGGATAGTCTGGGGAGTCTTAGAATTGATAGATGATGCCAGTCGGGCCAGGGAATCTGCTTGGTGATTATTTTCCTCGACCGATCTGTTCGAACAACACATTCTCTATCCCCCCAGCTACCTTCTTCACCTCAGCCTGATATGGCATCATGTTCGGTTCCCTTTCTTGGAACTCGCCATTAAACTATTGGATGGCCGATTGAGAGTCACTCTTTACTGTTACATCTCAGACCCCTACTGCCCTGTAAAGCTTCAACCCCGCCAGAATGGCCTCGTACTCAGCCTCATTGTTTGTTGCTTCGAAGGCGAACCTTAAAGCATAGACCAACTCCTCCCCCTCACTTCTGCGGAGTATCATCCCGGCCCCACAGCCCTGTGAACTGACCGACCCGTCCACAAACAACTCCCACTTGCCTTCTTCCACTACTAAGACCTGCGACCATGTGAACTCAACAATAAAATTGGCCAGGGCCTGCCCCTTGATTGCCACCCTAGGCAGGTAAGAAATATCATACTCGCTTAACTCTACTGACCACTTCACCGACTGTCTTGAGACCTCTGGTTTATTCAAAATCTGTATCAATGGGTGGTTGGTATAAACCCCAATAGGATGACCTTGGAAATAGGGTCGTAACTTCCGTGCCGCCGGTACTAAAGAGAGAGCCACTAACTTATGGGCCGGATACCGGGTTTTCGCATCCAACAAGGCCTTACTGGTATAGTACACTTGCCTTTGGACCTTGTTCACTTCCTGCATTAGCACCGAGCTCACAATATATTCAAAACAGCTAAGTATAGGAACAAGGTCTCACCTGGGATTGGTTTTGCTAGTAGAGGAGGCTAAGCCAAATATTCCTTCAGCTGCTGGAATGTTTCTTCACATTCGGTCGTCTAGATGACCTTCTTCTTAGCCTTCTTGATCAACTTAAAGAAGGTACGACACTTGTCAATGGCCTTAGAAATAAAACGGTTCAGTGCCGCCACCCGACCTATCAGGCTCTGCACCTCTTTGACTATCCTCGGGGATTTTAATTCCAGTACACCCTTGATCTTTTGTGGGTTCGCCTCAATACCCCAAGCACTGACCATATACCCCAAGAATTTGCCCGAGGACACTCCAAAAGCATATTTTTCCGAATTCGACCTCATGTTGTGCTTCTTCAACAACTTGAAAGTCCCTCTGAGGTCTCCGAGATGATCCACAGGCTTCTCTGTCATCGTGATCATATCATCAACATAGACCTGCATTGTCTTACCGATGAGAGGTTTGAAAACCTTATTCACCAGTCTTTGGAATGTAGCCCCGACATTCTTCAATCCAAAGGGTATTACTTTGTAGCAGTGCAGCCTATGTTCAGTGATGAAGGTTGTATTCTCCTCGTCTTCGGGATGCATTTTGACTTGGTTAAACCCTGAGAAGGCATCCATAAAACTGAGTAGCCTATGATATGCCGTAGAATCTACTAGCTGGTCCACCTTCAGGCGTATGAAGCTATCCTTAGAGCAAGCTTTGTTATGGTCGGAGAACTCCACACATATTCTCCACTTCCTATTGGCCTTCTTTACCAAGACCATATTGGATACCCATTCAGGGTATTTCACTTCCCTGATAAAATCAGCTTTCAGTAGCTTCTCGACCACTGTCTGTATTGCTTCATAGCGTTATTGGTTGAATATCTTTTTCTTCTGCTTAATGGGCTTATGAGCTCGGTCTACCACCAAGCGATGGCTGATGAACTTGGGATCAATCCCAGGCATATCACCATGCCCCCAAGCGAAAATATCCGCATAAACTTTCGAAAACTCCAACAATCCCTTCTTCAAATTTTGTTCTAGGCCTGCCCCAACCTTTATCACCTTCCCGAGGCCAAATAGCTCTACTAGATCTGCTTCTTCTCCCGCCCCCAAGTGAACATGATCCTCGGGTCGTGGATCTAGGGACTCGGGTCATTTCCTATTTCTGCCCACCTCCTCTACACACAGCGTTTCTTTTGAAATGGTGGGGAAACAATTTTTAGCCGTCTTCTGGCTACCACACACCACTCCAACTCCCTCCCAAGTTGGGAATTTCAACTTCAGATAATAACAGGATATGGCCGCCCTTGACTTCATCATAAAGAGCTCCCCATAATCACCTAGTAGCTGCCCAGACAATCAACCACCATGAAATCCATCACCATGGTCCGCGTATGGGGGTCATCCCAATTGTCATTGCCAACTGAATACGACCTAATGGGAAGACAGTTTCACCTTCAAACCTGTACAACAGTGTTACATCCTAGGTCAAAACGGCATACTCCACGCCCAGTCCGTCCAAAGCTTCCTTGGAGATTATATCGACCGTACTCCCAGGGTCTACCAAAATCCTATCCACCTAGGTCCCTCCAATAACGGCCTTGATTATCAACGAATCATCATAAGGATAACTCACACCCTTAGCGTCTTCCTATGTAAACATGATAGGGATAGGTCTATCCCTCTGGATCCTCGGGGCCCTCTCAGTTGTCAAAACTTCTGACCCCCTTACCTTATAGTAATTCTTCATGGCCCTGATTTGAGTCTCCTGCCAATGTCCTTCCCCTGGAAATAGTGAACATCGGCCTCGACTTCCTGTGTTGCTTGGCCATTATGGCTTCTCGACCAATGCAGTCATTCAAATACCCATTCTACACCAAATTCTCTACCTGCTCTCGCATGTCTCTACATCTTTCCGCTATGTGCCCCCTCTGATTATGATGCACACAGTACGACCTCTCGTTCTTCTTCTCAATGGGATACTTCCTTGAGTCAGGCTCCACAAGTAGAACTTTGTCCTGGATTTCCTTGACTATCTGGGTTATGGGTCTGTTCAAAGGAGTGTACATCGTGCCTCCTGCCACGTGATTAACCTAGACATGCGCCATTTTCTCTTGGGCAACATTTCTATACGGCATTGGTCTGAACTCCCTCTGTCTCAGAGATGGCCTTCTCACATCCCTGCTCGGTCTTCGCTGATTCTCAGGCCGAACCACATTTGGCTTCTGAGCATTCCCTCCTCGGGCAACCTTCTCCTCTCCTTCCACCAGTACAAACTTCCTTGCCAGCTCCAGAGCCGCGGCATAGTCCTGTACATCCTAAATCCTCAGGTGAGTCCATAACGTCCTGACCTTGAAGCCCATTTAAAGCTCTCCAGTGCCACTTGGGGCTCATATGCCCCGATCTCCAACACCATATTATAGTATCTCTCGATAAAATTCTACAGGGACTCATTGTCTCTCTGCTTCACCAACCTCAATGATCCCACGATTTTCCTCGGCACACAGGCCCCTTTAAAATGTCGAACAAAATACTTACTCAACTGAGTAAAACTGCCGACACTTCTCAAGGTTAAACTTCTAAACCATAAACTTGCTGACCCCCATAAGGTCAGAGGGAACACCTTGCAAATGACCTCTCCTACCATTCCTTGAATTTCCATCAGCAGGACAAACCTCTCAACATGAAATTTGGGATCAGTATGACCCTTGTAAAGGTCCATGGATGGCATGGTGAATCGTCTGGGGAACTTCTTTGCCAAAATCTCTTATGTAAAGAGGGAGGCTGTCTCCCTATCCTGGTTATCCCCCGTCTCACCTTTCATGTTCTCTTCCCACTTCTTCCCTCAAGCTTCATCTGGTTCTCGGTGCTATCATGTTATTTTCCTCAAGCGTCCCCCCCATCTACAACCCCGGGCACAATACCTCCTATGACTGAGGATCCACCGCTCTTCCTCAGGATGCCCCCCACAGTCACTTTCCACAAAATGCGGGTTGTTGCTAGAAGACTCTGGCGACTTTCTGTCGTCCTCATCTTCCCATAACTCCCCCGTCGGCAAAGCACCAGCTACGACTGTTGATCTTACTATTTGGATGTTTCTCCTTCTGCCCTCGTCACCTTATCAACCTTCTTCCCTCTGACTATCTCGTACCTCCTCCAACTCAGACCAGCTTCCATCCTTTCTTCGTTCGTCTTTTCTAAACTTTCCAGCTTCTCCATCATGGCCTTCATAAAGTCCTGGGTTGACTCCCTCTCATTTCTCATGTTTTCTTTCATCCTATCCATCCATTCCGTTGTTGAAGCCTCTGAAGACCTGTGGTTCCCGTCTTCCGCCATCATCTCAACACATCTACTGCTTTTTGTTCTGTTCCCCACAGACGGCGCCAACTGTTGACGGCTGATTTTCGTTCCAGGGACAAATTTGGAAACTCGTTCCTCAAATAATCTTCCTCCAACTGTGAATTTGTTTGGTTTGTTAGGAACCAAAAAAAACCTTAGCAGAAAAATGGAAAATACACAGATAAGAACATATGATTTAATATGATTCGGCTGAGTGGATCCTGCCTACGTCCACGGACACAAAGAAATAGAGTTTTATAACGTGGTCGGGTTTGACCGACCAAGACTAAAATGACTATTACAAATGTGGCCGACCTCTCTCACATACTCTCCCAAAGAATAAGCTTTTTTTTTCTCTCTTACAAGCTTTTTGAATGAAAATTGCTAACCCTTATAAAAATACACTCAACCCCTTTATATAATAAAGAAAATAATATTGTTCCATCATCCTCATGATCTCAACCACGTGAGCATGCCACTGCGAAAGTAAACCTACCATTTGAGACTTCATTAAAACAATTTCTTGGAAAACTCCACACACTACCTTCATGATGTCAGCCCGTATTCACCTGTTCACGCGGTGGTGTGTGTCAGAAGATAACCTTAGAAGCTGCGCCTCTCATATCAAGACTTTATGGATGGTGCAAGTTCCCAAATCGTGTTTACACCTCTATACTCAGTCTCAATCAATGTCACCCCGACCTAATCTAGTCCACCCCGACCTAAAGTCCTTGATCGCCCTGCTTTTCTCAACACTTTTACTCCTCGAGTCGGTGAGGAAATTAGGACCGACCCTGACCGCTCTACTGGGCCATATGCCCTTAATCACTTTTTTCGGCCTTTAGCACACTGGATTGAAAATTCCTCTCTCGTCCTTCTGAATTTGCACCGTGAGGCCCAAAAAAGGTAAATTTTTTCCTATAACATGTCCATTAGCTGTAAGCCAACATGACACTTCAATCTCCTTCCTTTTTATCCGGAATCCTGTACAAGGTATTCCTTTTCAAAAAGTTGTTCTCAATCGATTAGACTTGGAAGACCAAAACAAAATTTAAAACATATAATTACTTTGCTTTAGTAGCTTAGCTTTCATGGATGCAAGGTAAGGAACAAAACACGGTGGGTTTTTATTACAAAAGCACTTTTTTCAAATATCTCGGTCTCTACTGTTAGTAAATTCCACTGGGTGTTCAATTCTTTGTACAACAAACAAAACCCAGAAAATCTCTCAACATTATGGCACTAAGCAACAATGTTATTGGAGCCATCAACTTCGTTGCCATGCTTCTCTCAATCCCAGTCATCGGAGCCGGAATCTGGCTTGCAACGGAGCCGGATAATTCTTGTGTCAAGATATTGCAATGGCCAGTTATTATTTTGGGCATCTTGATTTTGGTTGTGGCTCTAGCAGGCTTTATAGGAGGATTTTGGCGCATCCCTTGGCTCCTTATATTTTATCTGGTTGCTATGCTCGTTCTCATAATTTTGCTGGCTTGTTTAGTTGTTTTCATTTACATGGTTACTGTTAAGGGTTCGGGCCACCTTGCACCCAGTAGGGCTTACTTGGAATATCACCTTGATGATTACGCTGGGTGGCTACGAAGAAGAGTTCGAAGCCCTTACAAATGGGATGGGATCAAAAGCTGTCTTAGCTCTACACAAATGTGTGCTGAGTTGAACCAGAGTTATAGTACGGCTCAAGATTTCTTCAATGCACATATTACCCCTTTACAGGTAATTTACTTTTTGGTTTATATTTTTCTTCCATTTCTTATTGAGTGGTGATACACTCACTAACAATCTCACAAACAAATTTATAAATCCCTCACTGTAACTACAGTGATCTACAGTGATCTACAATGAATCACTTGTAAAATTATTTGTGAGATTGTTAGTGAGTGTATCATTTTCCTTTCTTATTTAAATAAATCATTAAAATTAAACTTGTTCGATCAGAATACCGTGAACTCGTATCACCTATATTTTAGAAAACCTCATTTTTTTTAGATTTTTCAGAAATTTAGTTTTAATAAATACATATTTAGACTGGTTACCAGATCTTCAGATCTCTTGTACATGGATTTGTTTGGTAGATAAGGAGAGATATAATTAGAAATGTAAAAATTAGGAAGAAAATTGGTGTAATCAAAATGATGAAAGAAACACAATTAAGATGATGATCTAACATATATATCTAAGTATTCATATAAGAAAAGATTGTCATATGTCAGATGAAGTCGAAAAATACGTAAATAGATACGAACAGAAAGTATAAGAATATGCCAAATCTAATAGCATGGGAAAAATATTTATTTAGTTTAGTTTGGTTTAATTTATTAATTACTATACATAGAGCAATAAAGAATTCTCTCTTTTTTTTTTTTTTTTTTTTTGGCTTGAACAGTCAGGATGCTGTAAGCCTCCGACAGAGTGTGGGTACACATTTGTGAACCCAACATACTGGATAAGTCCCATTAACAATGCGGCGGACATGGATTGCCTGCAGTGGAGCAATGACCAAATGCAGCTCTGCTACAACTGTGATTCATGCAAAGCTGGATTGCTTGCTAATCTGAAGAAAGAATGGAGAAGAGTTGATATCATATTGCTCATTACTCTTGTTGCTTTTATTTGGGTTTATTTGATTGGATGTTGTGCCTTTAGAAATGCCAAAACTGAAGATCTCTTTCGCAAGTACAAGCAAGGCACTTACACCTAATTCCGCATTATTTGGCTTTTATTGTTATTTTAATAAAAATTTTACGGATTTGTGTAATAGATTTGGGTTTTCTTTTTTAGAAATCATAATTTATGGTTATTAAATATAATTTAAATGAAATTGAATTTTGATCTTGTATTTTTATTATGATTAGATAATATATTACTTTTTATTTGATTGTGATGATTTTAACGCGCACCGAAAGTTGGCTGCTTTTGAATTATTACTTTAGGGTTGGGAGAAGAGGTTGCCTGCAGTTGCACACAAGTCAAAGAAATGGGCCATGTGCTCATGCATCATGATTCATGCAGATCACTTTAGACTTTACCTTGCTGTACTCCAACATCAATAAATAATAAATATAGTGTAATGTTTATTTTTTCAGACTTAAATTTTGATTTCATTTTTAAATAGCGGGAGTTTTGTATGGTAATATAATTTTCTTTTATTTGAAAATAAAATCCAACCTATATATCAGACAGAGTATTATTTTTAATAAATATAATACATCTACCTCCAGACGGTTTGATGGAAATTAAAACCCAACTATTTTCTTAAGTTTTTTTTTTTTTTTTAATATACGTTTCCTAGGGCCCACCTTAGGCCCCACCCAACTCCTTGATTTGGGCTGTGTGCAAGGATCAACTATACCCCAACTGCCACTGGGCTCTTGGCCCAGTGGTGAGCTTGTGCTCTCCCAAATGGGAGAGCACAAGTTCGACTCCCGGCAGGGAGTCCAAATCTCTCAATTGAGAGATTCTCTCCAAGAGTGGGAGTAGAATTCTCCCCATATTTGAGTGGGAGTAGATATTTCGTCTTTAGTAGGCGTAGAATTCTGGATGTGCTATAAATGTTTGTATTCATTATTCCAGTAGATTTCAGATTATATATCTGTAGAATTGTATTGTAATAAAAAAAAAAAAAAACTATACCCCAACTAAAATTTTTGAAAAAAAATGTTTTCTATTTCAATATTTCTAAGTTTTACACTCATATTGCTAGCTACTATCTTAAGAGTTAAAGAGTTTGTTTGTTACAAATTACCTTAAACTGTGGCAAACGGGGTCACTGGAAGCGTGACTGCCGTATGGACAAGGTAGACATGAAGGAAGTGAAGACGGGCAATGCTCCGGCTTCATGTATGTTTGTTATAAACATGTCCACTGCTGGTTTTAAAATTGGATTTTAGATACTGGATGTGGTACATAAATATATGTACTGATGTGCGGGATCTGCTCATTAGCAGAAGACTGACTTTAGTTGAGATCGACCTATGAGTCAGAATCGGGATGAGTCGCTGTTTTGGCCGTAGAAACCTAAGTTTTGGAACTGCCTTTTGGGCATATACTTGAATTAGGAAACTGTTATAATGTACCTAGTTTGACTAGAAATATTATCTCTGTATCTAGTTTAACCTGTTGCGGGTGTACCTTTATATTCTAGAACACTAAGTGTTTTGTTTATAAAGATGATATTGAGATAAGCACATTAGATGTGAATAATAGTATTTATATTTAAAATATAAATGAATCTCAAACATATAATATGACAAACAAAAGCTCAAACTGAAAATCTGGGACACATTAACAAGACTCGTATATCCACACTTTCGAAGAGTGGATACTAGGACAGATTTGATTCTAATTCAAATGATGTCTACGAATCTAGTTTATTAGGCAAAGTGCCTAAAATACCTTTTACTTGGTAAAAGTGTAAGTGCACTGATATGTTAGCCCTCGTTCATAGTGACGAGTGGATACTAGGACGGATTTGATTCTAATTCAAATGATGTCTACGAATCTAGTTTATTAGGCAAAATGCCTACAATACCTTTTACTTGGTAAACGTGTAAGTGCCACTGATCTGTTAGCCCTCATTCATAGTGACGTAAGTGGGCCTATATCTAGCTAGGCTAGAAGAGGATATGAATGCTTTGCAACCTTTACGGATGTAGCATCGCATTACGGTTATGTGTTTCAAATGAAACACAAATCGGAAACTTTTGAGTAATTCAAAGAGTTTCGACACGAAGTAGACAGACAGACCGGCTAAAGTATTAAACCGTCACGGTTAGACCGTGGTGGAAAATACTTAAGTAATAAGTTTCTCGATTACCTGAAAGAGTATAGTATTCTTTCACAGTGGACTCCTCCCGGAACACCTCAATTGAGCGGTGTGTCCAAACGGAGAAACCGAATTTTGTTGGACATGATAAGGTTAATGATGAGTCGCTCTGAGCTACCAATTCCCTCAAGGGATAAGCATTTAATAGTGCAATACTTATTTTGAATAAGGTTCCATGAAAATCTGTTAGATAGATTTCATATTAGATATGAACAGGAAAGAAACCAGATTTCTCATTCCTGAAGATTTGGGAATGTTGGGCATATGTTTGGAAGGTACCAAACTAGAACCCAAATCAGATAAGTGCCTATTTGTAATTGGTTGTCCTAGGGAAACCAAAGTATAGTACTTATACAACTCACTAGAGACCAATGTAATTGTTTCTCTCCATGCGGTTTTCCTAAGAGGAATTCCTATATGCAGTGGTAAGTGGGAGGAAAGTAAAACTCGATGGAAATCGGAGTAATACTGTTCTAGGCACCGAGTCCTCACGGAACACCAACAGTTCATCAGGGATGAAACTATACCAATAATCTTCGAATACACAAGAACCGCGTAGGTCGGAGAGAGTCAGAAAACAACCTAAAAGGTATGGGTTTCTGATCTCACCTCATATAGATGTCAATCTTATTGAGGAAGACGAACTGACTACATATGAGGAAACGATACAAGGTATCGACTCTTTTTATGGAAAATTGTCATAAAGTCCGAAATGGATTCCATGTATATCAACCAAGTTTGGATCTAGTTGCTGTACCAAAATGCATTGTGCCTATTGGTGAGTCTTTATGGTGAAGACATACATGAAATATGGCAACATACAAACGTACAAAGCTAGGCTTGTAGTGAAAGGGTATCGTCATCAACATAGTGTCGATTACGACGAAATCTTTTACCTGTTGCCATGATTAAATCCATTCGGATAATGCTTGCTAATGCTGCATATTTCTTTTATGAAATATGGTAGTTGAACGTCAAAATCGCTTTCCTTAAACGGAAACCTTTAGGAGGATGTTTACAACATCCTGACGGTTTTGTCGTGCCGAAACATGCAAACAAGGTTTGCAAGTTAAATCGATCCATTTATGGATTGAAGCAAGCATTGTGTTCTTGGAACCAACGTTTTGATGATATCATAATGGTATATGACTTCATTCAAAACGATAATGATTCTTGTGTATATAAGGAGGTTAGTGGGAGCGCACTAACAATGATTGTCCTATAAGATAATGATGTATTGCTTCACAGCAATGACATTATCATATTAACAATCGGTGAAAGCTTGGCTTTCATTAAAATTCTCCATGGAATACTTGGGAGAGGCAACCTTTATTCTAGGAATAAGGATCTACTGGGATAGATCTAAAAGTTGTTGGCACTTTCCGAGAACTCGTACATTGAAAGATATGTACGTGACATGGTGTCTCATATGCTTTGAGCATATGGAGTCACAATCAGGCCGATCCAGGTGATAGTCACTGGATTGATGTTAAGAACATCCTTAAGTATCTTAGATGAACTAAGGATGCGTTCTTAATTTATGGAGAAGGAGTACTTGAAGTGACTGGGTTCACCGCTGCAAGTTTCCAAACCGACAAAGATGACTGTAAGTCGTAATAAGGGTACGTATATAGTTTGAATAACGGAACAGTGAGCTGGAAATCTTCCAAGCAAGATACTGTTGCCGAATAAACAACAATAGCGGAACATTGCTGCAGCTGAGGCAGCAAAAGAAGCATTTTGGATCTACAAAATATCTAATTGGATAAGATGTAATTCTATTAGCAGCTGAGCTAGGCTATAGCGCAGGCTAAAGAACCGCGGTCTCATCAATGATCCAAATATGTACTTCGACTATTTCATCTGATTTGTGAGATCATACATCGTGGCAATGTGATGATAAAATAAATCACATCAGATGATAACATTGCAAATCCGCTGACGAAAGTTGTTTCTCAGCAGAAGTGTGAGCGACCCGTACATAGTTCAGGTGTAGGACACTTGAGTGATTGGCTATAGGCCAAGTGGGAGATTGTTGGACAATTATGACCCATGACATCACTATTTATACAGAACATGGTGTTGTTGTACAAATTAACTGTGTGACAAAGGAAACTGCTCTTTTATCATTTATAATTGGATTACCGAGATATATAAATGATAGAAGTCCATATGATTAGTACCAGATTAATAAGATTTGAGACAATATTAATCCACTAAGGTTTAATCATTAAATAACCCTAGTCGTAGTATTATCGAGACTGGACATCGATAATGCGGAATAGACTAGTATTACACGTGTGCGTGTTATGGAAGCATAACGACATAGTTCTCATATGTTTAAGTATTGGATATTTATGCAAGTGTAATATGAGGTTGTGTTTACCGATGGTGCGGAAGCAGCTTCGCTCTGGATAGACCCCTCAGAATCTCATTAGTAGTGTGACTATGTGTCTATGGGAATCCGTGTCAGGGTAGGTGTATTTGGTCTTAACCTGAGACTTGCATCGCTAATACTTGCGACAATCAGTATACTTTAGTTTTGGTCGTCCGGGGCTTTAACATGTTCTGTGTACGCCTCTTCTAGGTATACTGAGAATCGTAGTGTATTGGGTGTGATGTCCAGATGGAAGTATCACTTCAGTCATATGGAGATGATGATCACGTATGGATACAAAATTGGTACTCTCTTAAATGCTGCAGCTATCGGGATAATATGAAAAGGTCATGATTATCTGATCATAGAGACTAGTTGCTTGTGATCTGATATATGCTTCGTACGGGGCAGACACAATTCCAGCCCTAGGCCTAGCATGTGACATTAGATACTAGATCGTAATACACAATACTACGTATATTATGCCTGACAAAGATTACATATTCATTTACAGAATATTTCTGGAGAATTGGGTAGGCACATTGCTTTGCTAGAAGCCAACCATGTCTTGTAAATCAGTAAGGATGTGGTACTGGGTACGCACGTATTCGGATAGTCTGATAACCGTATTTACTGCCAACATATCCAGAGATCTCTTGGGTCGCTTCCCAAAGATTCACCGTTGAGATTTGACTCGAACAAAAAATTAATCTGGGATTAATTACTGTAATAAATTAATCTGGGATTAATTAAATGAGAAAGAATGAATTTGGGATTAATTTCGCCGAGAATTTATCTGGGAATAAATTCGTCGAGAAGAGAGAACGCGATAAATTTAGAATTAATCGGTAAAGTAAATTTAATAGTTAAATTAGATTTTACTATTTAATTTATTTAATTAGGCTAAAATAATATATTAGATATATTAATTGAAATTAGATTTCAACGCAGAATTAAAATTGGATTTTAATTCAAGCGAACAAATTAATTTTGAATTAATTCGCGAGCGACTTCCGTAATAATTTTCCTAGGAATTATTATTTAATTAAGTCCCAACGGAAAATTTGTTTAATTCGGAATTAAACGAACCCGGGCCCGAGCGAAGTTGCGTGTTGGATTGTCCGACTTAAATTTGGAATTTAATGTGGGGCCCACCAACTTACATCAACAAGTCACTTGATTGATGGAAGTGGTTGGAAGCTTTTAAAGGTTACTTGTCCAACACACTTTACTTTTTTGGAAAATATAAATGCAACTTTTGGATTTGTTTTTGTTAATTGATTTTAGAAATCAAAATTGAAAAACACTATTCCCTCTTCTCTCTCACCATTGTCGAACACCCTTGTTCTTGGAGGACAAAATTTTCTTTCAAATTTTGTTCAAGCTAGCACTTAAATGAGTGAATCAAGGTGATAGGGAAACTCACCCAAGTGTTGGAAACACTCAAAGAAAGCTTGGAGCTTCCATTAAATCAAAGAAAAAAAATCTTGAAATCATCCAAATCATTGTAAGTTTTTTTCCGCAAACTTTTTGATTATTTGCACTTTAATCATGCTTAGTGATCTTGTGGCATGTCTTGGAGACTAACAAGCCCACACACCAAGTGCTCCCTCTTGGACCACAAATAGAGGTGATACATCTCATTCTCAATCAGATGTTGTTGGGATATATGCCCAATAGCATAATGTAATATGTAAACGAGATTTTATTTTAAGTAATAAACGATGCAGTTATTCATTTATTAAAATATTGATTTTAAAGTTGCAATTTATAAATTATCATGCATGCCATTGGATACTAAATGTACTTTCAGACTTAGTCTATAAGTGTTATACACAAGAGGATTTAAGTCGGAAATTAGTAATCCTAAATAGTCCGTAGAGAGCCAACAAATACGAACATTTTATTTGTGGTTTATCTACAACTGTTGTCCATTCCATATTGTATGACGACTTTGATCGTGGTTCTTTCATGTGGTGACATGAGAATATAGGCACCTTATATGATGCGAACATATAAGACTGGACCAAGACAGAAATGAATTTCTTTTTAATATCCGTTAAACAAAGAAATTCATATCAGTCTAATAGATGATCATATATGGGATGATCTGAATCATGAGTGTACTATGAACTTCTGCATGGTAGGCTGTGGCATTTGATTTACAAAGGTGAGGTTGGTGAAGAAATCTCGACCAATAGCTACGTATTTTGGGGACATGGTTTGGTGTGTGGCTGAAGACGTTTTACATAGATATGGAATCCACTTCATTTTACGAGAAGTAGATTAGTATCTTACTAATTTGTTCCTCTCTAGTATGGTGGGAAGCTTTGTATAAGTCATATATATTATTTCTATAGATTGCTCTCTCTGGTTCCTTACTCATTTGAGTCTTTTACCTTATTGAAGGCTTTCTATTCTACGTTAAGATATGTTATCCATTCTAGATATTCAAATTACTCTATCTCATATAGAATATTACTATTTTAAGATTATTATCCATGTTTTCTTAAATTCTTTGGTTCGACTATCTTGTCGTCTCATAATTTATCTATCTTGTCTGATGCTATCCTTTACTTGTTTCAATCCTTATTGGACTCTAAACTGAGGGGTGAATACATGCATCTCATAGAGGCCCGATACTACACATTAATGTTAATTATCTAAGCTTAGTGATGTTCTGGTTAGACGTTATATACTTACTAGAATCGGGGCTAGTGAAAAGAAATTCTACTGGGATCTGCATCAGCTTCTCTATGTCTTAAGGTTCCATAACTTTTATCAACTATCATGAGGTCTCCATTTACGTTACTATCTTTACGCTATGTTATCTATGTTACTATATGTAATGAAATTCCTTGCTACTTCCGCACCTTTCTATAATACTTATTTCCATAACCTATCTCTCGGTTCCATATTGTGCTTCTGAGGCTAGTTGTGGTTCATTCCTATTGGCTACTTTCTATATCTCTGCTCTATACTCTTGCTATAAGCTACAATTATGCCATTTAACCTTACTGTTCATATTGGTACTCTTGCTAACTTCTGAATATCTCCAATCCTATAGGTCTGTCCTTTTAAACTTTCAAGGATTTCCATTGGCATTGGTCCGATCTATGGGTTCTTACTAGTACTACAAACTTATCCAACTTGACTTGGGTCGGTTTCTTT
Organism: Zanthoxylum bungeanum; assembly: GCA_019454045.1. Lineage (NCBI taxonomy): Eukaryota > Viridiplantae > Streptophyta > Magnoliopsida > Sapindales > Rutaceae > Zanthoxylum > Zanthoxylum bungeanum. The sequence goes on from SKCR01046358.1 coordinate 32,562, forward strand.
CTTTTTTGACTTCAAGAACTTCCCTGGATCTTTTCTGGGTAATCTATCTTTGAGTATTTTCCATTTCTGTCTTAGGATATAGCATTATGTATACTAAGCTTTCATACGGTGATTTTCATCTATGCTAGTGAAGGATGGGGCAAGCATTCACATCTCAACGGATGTCGATATCCTTGTTCTAGTATTCTATATCTTGGTAGAGTCTATTACTTATGTAAGATAGGTATGAGATAGACTCCGTCAGGACTGTTTCCTTAACTAATATCACTGAGAGGTTAGAATCTGTGTAAGTTATGGCCTTATCTATATCAGACTCCTTGGTTAAGGAAACTAATCATTTTTCCTTACGATGTTCATTCACTTTATCTCTTACTAGTCTGGGTTTGGGTGTCTACAATCCCTATATCATTTGTGGCACCTCATGTCTACTGGAAACTTCCACAACTAAATCAGACTTCTTGCTTCTTTTATCTTTCTGACTATTCTTCATTATTCAGATAACTTGTTATCTACACGAGATGCTCAAGGGCTATTGGGTCTACTTGAAAGAATTTTATGAGGAGGGAAAGAATCTTATTTGGGTCTACCTGACATTAGTTCTTTCTCGGCTTTACTACATTCCCTTTAAAGTTCTGACATTTTCTTATTATCTCATTCTTTATCTCTATCTCTTATTGTCTCTGGTTGCTTTAAGCATCTATTCCTCATTCCTTACTTTTCTAATATCTTTCTCTTTCTCTTTTTACTCTCCCCTGGGTAGATATTCTTAGAAATTTATTATCTGTTCTCATAGCTTATCTTGAACTTCTGATAATAAACTAAGATGACTGTAGAAATATTCTCAGCTAAAACAAGGATTATGGTTGCTTTCATATGGAAGAATATTCGAATAGCTTGAGAATTCTTACAAACTTGTTTATAGGACTTGAGGACGTACTCAAGGATCGAATACTGGAGAATTAGTGCCTCGCATACTAGTATCACGGGCATACTACGTATACAAAACCCCAGCACTTTATCCATTACAGTCACTGACTCCATAGAGTATGCTCTGATACCATCTTTGTAACATCCCCCTCCTCGGATCGGAGATGCTACCGGCATGGAATAGTCAGACTTATCCCCTTTAGTCTCCGACTTTCTGACTATGATCATCTCTACTAATGTTAACTCATGTACAGACTCATGCATAGGGACCATTAACATGATTTGCAATCTTTCAAACTAATAACTGTATATTCAATGAAACTTCTCTTTACATCACTGTTCATGGACATTGTAAGCACATTACAATGACTTATACAATACCAATGATTGAAATGCAATTTTAATTTTAATTTGACTTTGACTGTACTGAACCTCTATACTCGACCTAGTGGACCATACACCCTAGTGATTGCCATCAGTATCCATCCTCCCGAGCTCGTCCTCTGGATATACCCGCAAATAGAAAATTGGGAGTTGGGGGGTTAGAACGTTTGAACGACCTGTGGATGATTTAAAACGGAAACTGAAATAATTTATGAAAAACTCATTTTTTATGAAATCAAATAATCTCAAGGAAAACAAAACTTTTCTAAAAACTATTTCTTTTATGAAAACAGTTCTCTTTCTGGAAAACCTTTATGAAAATCCTTTCTTTCTGTAAACTCTTTCATAAAACTTATTTTTTCTGAAAATCATATCTTTGAAAATCATATCTCTGAAAGTTTGTTTCTGAAAATCTGTTTCTAAAAATCTGTTTCTGAAAACCTGACGTATGGGGACGTTATGTATCGTCATCCCTCCATACGCCTAGAATATATGTAGAAAACTTGACACATGGGGGCGTTACGTATCCCCGTCCCCACATACGCCTATCTAGTGGTCTTGGGCGTTACGTATCGTCGTCCCCCAAGCCACTGCACTAGAGCCAGGTGTGTTGATCCATATTATCATCTTGACACTGAATCTAAGGTCTAGAGGCGTTACGTCCCACCGTCCATTTAGCCCTGAAATCTAAGATCTATGGGCGTTACATATCGCTATCCCCCTAGTCTCGCTCTATATGTGCATATGTTGTATCCGTCAATTCCATAAGTTACATATGAGATGGGTTTTTCCCACATGCCTCCAAAAATCATCAAAATCATGCTTTTAAAGTCAAGCTTTCTAAAACATTCTCAATTATAAAATATTTGTAAATCATTTTGGCTAACGCCCTATGTGTTGAAAAGTAAGTCTTAATTCAAAAACAAATAAGTAAAATCAATTTTTGAAATGGGTCCACTCACAGATTTTTGGATCTAGCTATTACTACTTCGCTTCGTCGAAGAATATTGTGGTTCCTGCCGATAATCTAGAATCGATAAACTTGATTAGTATATAAGTCGTAGAATATGCTTCAGAACTATTATCTCTATATGACGTATTATGCTTGTGGCATAATATATTACGTGTATGTGAGTTGATAAGAGACCCTTAGGGTGGCCTCTAACATTCTAGAATGAAATCGGAATGGCTAAAACTTATTTGAATGAAAATGAACACGTGTCATGACGCCCACCTGGGCAGGGTCAAGGTAGAGAGAAACTCTCATTGCGTGTCACAACGCAGGGTGCTAAACCTCGTGACTCCCACAAAAACAAAACCGAGGTAGAGACATCCATTGTTCTGTGTCGCGACGCTAAGCGTTGACGTAGAAAACACCTTCTTGTTTCGCATCTCGACACTGGCCTTTTGACGTCGTGACACCCACACGACAGAACTAAAACATAGGTCATCTTCTTACCACGCGTCACGACGCTGGTCCATTGGTGTCGCGACTCTCGACTAATTTCAGGGCCAAGCACCTACTCTTTAATGATAATGTTGGGGTAGTTGTGGAACCCCTAGGGTCGGATCGGTGCCCCGGGCAGCGGAAATGGGTCTAACCCATGGACATCAAGTATGGATGTAATTTTAAATTATTTGATGAAATACTATATTCCATTATGAGTGTATAGGAAAAAACTGGAACTGAATCGAAGTCCGGAAGATCCCAAACGAAGCAAAACAAAATTGGCGGGCGAAGGGCACCGCGTGAGCGCCCGCACTGTAGCACCCAGGTGCTGCTATTTTTTTTTCATTTCCTTTTGCATTCAGCTCATATTCTAGTGAGCTGAATGGATTAGGGTCTTTGACCCTAATCTATTCCGGTCTTCCCTAAACACTTCAAAAACACCCAAAATTAATTTTTAATTTCAAAAACCAACATAAACACATGTTATAGAATAAAAATATAGTTTTTCAAAATATCAAATATTTTTCCAAAAACATAAATTTATTCTAAATACGCATTAGCGTAAATTTTGAATCCATTACACAAACCATTTTAGAATCCCAATTACGAAATGTCCCGTGAACAATTCTAGTCCACCTAAAGGTGGTTAAGTGAATCTAGAATGGTAGCCATAGCTCTAAGCTTTAATCTAGAGTTCCAAACTCTAATTAATTGTTTCATGTCCAACATGAACATCTTTGACCTAATTACAAGCATGTTGTGTTTATACTTCTAAAGTATCCTAACACAATTGATTAACCTTATTCAACATTAAGCTATGTGATCATGCATCTGATACACAAATAAACATAGATTTGGAGAAGATCAAACATTACCTAGTAAGCTTGATGCAAGATCCAATCTACTTCTCCTTGTTGAAATTATTGAAGAACCTCCAAGGTGTGCAAGCTTGACTTCAAGATCCAATCTTGTTTCCAATGCTTCCAAGCTTGAATTCAAGATCCAATCTTGATTTCTCCTAGATGAAATATTGTAGAGACCTCACAAGCTTCTCTAAACACTTCTCTAACTTGGGCTAATCTCTCAAGAATTTGCTTATGCTTGTATTTGAACTTGTTTTTTTAAAACCTTCCTAAAGCTTGCTATTTATAGCAAAACTTAGGCAATTTTTAATTAATAAAAGTTGTAATCAACTTTTAAGTGGGATTAATCTAATTTGTCCAAATATGTATAATTAGGTGTGACTAATCTCCATTGTCTCCCACTTTAATTTAATCCAATTAAATCAAGCCAAGGATTAGGAAATAGATTAGTTAAATGTTTGCCACCTTGATTTAATCCAATTAAATCAAGTCAAAACCACATATTATTACATACTTACAATTACCATAATATCCTCAAATGGTATAGATAATTATGATTTTACAATTAAGCCCTTGTGTAATTATTGAATTAATCCAATTAATCCAATTAGGTCAAAGTAAATAATCAATATTATTCAATAACACTTTATTATCTTAGTTGATAATTATAATATCGAATATTATCTTTTATCAAAAATTAATCGGCTACCAAAGTGCTCAACGAGTACACTTCATATTGGGACTCTCTAAGTTCAGACATGTTCGTCATATAAGCCTAGCTAATATGTACGCAATTCGGCCACCTCCGAATTCGCGAAGAACACGAACGACCTTTCTGTACTATACAAGTCGAGGTCATCAAATATGTTTAACAATCCCTCTGTCGTAGGCTATCCGAGTTGTGCTTAGGAAACATAGAATATACCTTCAAGTTTCCAAGACGCACATCTCATGTCGACATGTCCACAATTCTTCATAACTGATGTGATCCACCCTAGGTGATCGACTTTGGCCAAAGATTTAAGAATCGTGACTTTACTAACATGGATACCTAAACCCCTTTTGGTACACATACGGGCCGACGGATCCTATCTTGCTTTGCACTTTATTACTGTGTGCATCGGTCCGCACCCAACAAACATCTAGAGGCCAGACCATGAAAGGTTTCTGACATACATGGCATCTAAGTGTGGAGGATCTCACACAAAATCAATGATATCCTATAGTCAAAGGATTACATATGCTACTCGATTCGAGGAGATTCCTATTGACGATGGTGTGTACTTCCAACTATTAGGAATCACCAATGAGTCATTCAGTATTCGCTCCAACGAATACCCACATGTCTATACGAGTTTCCAAAACTCATGGTACATCGCTTTAAACCATTGGAACTCCAATTCCAATATACGACATGTGCTAGTATTCTAGGTTATAGGAATTCGACCGTATTCCAAAACCAACGACTAGGAATATTTACTTTATGAAGTTCTTACACCTAGTTTCAAAACTATTCTAAGGTCGATGTCATTCTTAGCATAACGATACATCAATTTAATACGAGTAATGACAATACCATTAATAGGGTATGAAATGAAAAATATAGTTATTTTATTAATAAATAATAAAATGTACAATTCGGATTGGCACTCCAAGCACCAACTCCATCAGATACTGCCCAAGTAATCACCACACCATCACACTAACATCTTCTCATAGGCAATTTTCTAAAATTCAAGATCAATATACAATTACCAAATTCCATTCCCATCCTCTTATATACCATTTGATCAAAATATGCATATAAGATCTTAGAAGTTTTAATACTAACCCAAATTTATCTCATAATACACATCATTTCAAACATGTTTCACCATTAATTTTCATCAAAACAACAAAAACTTGTCCTCAACTTATCAAAATCTCATATTTTATATTTGGGTCAAGATTTCTCACCTTGAATTTTATTTCTTCTTCACGTATAGAGCCCATAATCCTTGCTCCCACTTTTCTAAACTTGGTTTCTGTTGGATTTCCTTCCATTCTTCTTCCAAGCTTCTTGTAAGATTGTACACCTCTCTTTCTCTCTCTCTTTTCTTCTCCATTTTCGGCCATGTCAAGAAATAAGGGTTGGTGGTTTTATTTCTATTCTTGATTAGTTTAGTCTTTTTCTAGAGAAGTCTAGGGACTTGAGGGATATTTAGACTTGTTGGATCTAATTGAGAAGGGTAATGGGCTTTTGGATTAAATTGATAATTCATTTTTATCCACATTTTCGTCACAGTGCAGATGGTCTGGGGAAGTGACTAAATTCGACCTAGTTATGTCCAAAATTTGGAAAACTGCTCAACATAAAAGTTGTAAAAAAAAAAAAATATATAGTCTCTCAAAAGAACCATTGATACTACTACAAGTAGTGATCAAGTTAACCAATAATCAGATGAACATGAAACTCTTGAGGAAAATGAACCTAGACGTAGAAAAAGAGCAAGAATGTTTAAGTCATTTGGACCTGATTTTCTGACATACTTGTTAGAAAATGAGTCTCAAAGTTATAAATGAGCGATGACTTCTTCGGAGGGTCATTTGTGGAAAGAGACTATCAATATTGAGATTGATTATATCCTTCAAAACCAGAATTAAGAGTTGGTTGATCTTCCTTCAGGTTGTAAGCCATTGGGCTACAAATGGATATTCAAAAGAAAGATGAAGCTGGATGGATCAATAGATAAGTATATGGCAAGACTTGTCATAAAAGGTTATAGACAAAAGGAAGGTCTTGACTACTTTGATACCTATTCACCAGTGACCCTTATTATTTCAATAAGAATGCTTATAGCCATTGCAACTATATTTTGTCTTGAAATACATCAAATGGATGTAAAGACGACATTCTTAAATGATGAATTGGATGAAGAGATCTACATGGAACAACCACAAGGTTTTAATGTTCTTGGATAAGAACACAAGGTGTGCAAACTTGTAAAATCTTTATACAGATTAAAACAAATACCTAAATAATGGCATGAGAAATTTGACAAAGAAATATTGTCAAGTGGGTTCAAAATTAATGAGTGTGATAAGTGTCTATACACCAAATCAAATCAAAAAGGGTATGTCATTATGTATCTCTACGTAGACGATATGCTGATAATTGGTAGTAATCATGAGATGATTTATTCTACCAAGAAAATATTGACCAAAAAATTTGATATGAAAGATTTAGGAGTGGCTGATGTGATCTTAGGAATTAAGATTTCCAGAAGATCAGAGGGTTACATATTATCTCAAACTTATTGTGTTGAGAAGATACTTGAGAACTATAATAAATGAGATCTAAACGTGAACCTAACTCTTCGTTTATCAAAGAATACTGGCTCACGTGTATCGCAATTAGAGTATTTGAGAATCATTGGAAGTCTGATGTTTCTCACAAATTGCACACGACCAGATATCGCTCAATTTGTAAACATGCTTAGTAGATATACGAGTAATCCATGATATAACCATTGGAAAGCCATAGTAAGAGTTTTGAGGTATCTAAGAGAAATTTCAAAATATGGTATGCAATATATAAGATATTCTGCAGTTCTAGAATGATATGGCGATGTTAATTGGATATCTGATACAGTGGATTCCAAATCCACGAGTGGATTTATTTTCACACTTGGTGGTGTAGCCGTGTCATGGAAATCCTCGAGTAAAACGTGTATTGGCCAGTCTACTATGGAATCTGAGTTCATAGCATTAGAAAAAACATTGGAAGAAGCGGAATGGCTTCTTCATTTCCTAAAGGATATTCCAAATTAGCCAAAACCAATGCCAACTATAAGCATATATTGTGATAGTCAATCTACTTTCGGGAGAGCCCAAAATATAATATATAATGGTAAGTCTCGACATATACGTCGAAGACATAATACCATAAGGCAACTACTCTCAAGCGGCATAATTTTAATAGATACTGTCAAATCGAAGGAAAACCTATCGGATCCACTTACTAAAGGTTTACCTAGAGAGCAAGTTGAAAAGTCATCAAGGGGAATGGACTTGAAGCATATAAATTAAGAATTGTCACTATGAAAACCCAACCTAGCTGACTGGAGATCCCAAGATCTAGGTTCAAAAGGGACAACTAAAACCTTGGTGCAATTCAAAACAAGCACTGTAGAGTTGTATACTATTTCCCATTCCTATGAGTGCTGTCTATCAAGGTTATGATAAGTTAAGGCTTTTAATGATCACTATATTAGTATAAGAGTCTTAATGAGAGTAAAGACAGACTACCTTTAATAGTAGATCACTTATTTCAAGTAAGAAGTGAAGCCGTTTCTATGAGAATTTTGATGGCTGGATTCCCTAAAGTACTTGATGAAGCCAGAACCGATGTTCATGGCCGAATTGAACACAACAATAGAACAAGAAATGGTCGAAATGAAGCTCTGTGATGGCTATTGTCTTGGTTTACACCAACGAAGAAATAGTTCAAGACTATGGGTCACTTGTTTGCCAAATAAATTCGATCGTAATTCACTAGGAAAGGTTTAAGGCGAAAGCAACCTATTCTGATGCAGTTTTATTTCACGAAAACTCTCTTAAGTGTCTGCATTAGTATTAGAGAATTCTGGGGGATTGTAGGAAAATTCTCTAATATATAGAAAAAATTTAGGAGAGACATGTCCCTTAAGAAGTACCTTATAGGAAAGACACAAAAATGAAGAGACATATCCTCTAAAGTGAAGGTATATGTCTCTAGGCTTCAAAAGACATTAGGAAATGATGAAATCTTTAGGAGAGTTACACCCTAAACCAAAGGGTGCCCACAAAGGCACCCTTCATTGCCTATAAAAAGGGAGTCTTGGATTCATTTTCAATAATCCAAAAAATCAATCATATTCTTACATACTTAGAAAGTTGTGAGTTTGAGAGTTTCCACAATACTTTCTTGTTTCAAGCTTTTGAAGAAAGAAGTGCCCCTTCTACAAGAAGCAACCAAGTAATTGATGAGTGGTAAATCTATCACTATTCCCACTCATTTAACCAATATTTTGTATGGTTTCTTGAGTTTTGTGAATATTTTGATGTGTTTTGTGTTATTTTGTAGATAAATAAAGTTTCAGGACATTCTGGAGGTGATTTGGAGCAAAACAGTGAAAATTAGAAAGATGGGCATTTTGGTAATTTGGGCGCGTCGCGACGCGCAAACCCTTGGCGTCGCGACGCCTAACATGCACCAAGTCCATGCTAACGTGCGCCGGGTCAACGGGTCAGAATTTGAAAAGTTTGACTTTGCTAACGTGCGCCGTGCCACATGTCACCATCACAGCCGATCTGCTAACATGTGTTGTGCCACGTGTCATCATCCTACGGTGCCGAGAGTACTTTGCCACGTGTCACTTTGCCACATGTCACCACATCAGCGCCACGTCAGCGCCACGTCAGCATCAATTATTAGCTCTCTTATTCGAAATTGACACGTAGCGGATAAGAAGCTGAGCCGACCAATCAGAAGCTGCCACGTGTCACAATAATTGAGCTCCAACCACCTTGTCACGTGTCACCTTATCACCTTATCCAGAATTGCCACATGTCAAGCCCTCGTCAAGCCACGTCAAAAGAAGCTGGCGTCGCGACGCCGAAGGCCTTGGCGTCGCGACTCCCAGAGCCCACCGAGGCCTATAAATTGAGCTCGAGATTTCAGTTTCAGTTGTACCATTCTCTCTGAATTCTCTCATATTAATAGGGAGTTTTATATCTAATTTCTTTTAAATTTTAGTTTTGTAATTAATTTTAATTACTTTTTGTAATAATAGTGTTTTACTTTCTTTACATTTACAGTTTTTACTATTTACAATGATGAGGTAACTTCCCCTGCTATGGTGAAAGGTAATTCTTTTACTATTGCTATTTAGATTAATCTCCCTTAAATATAATATATTCACTATTTAAAATTTGACTTAAAAAGGAAACCGCTATATTGGTCGGTTGGTAATTCATTTTAATCTGGTTTAAACCTGACTAATCAAGGATACCGCCAGATTGGTCTGTTGGTAATTAAACTTTCTTACCGCCTATATGGCAGGTTCATGGACAAATCTTTTTACCGTCTTAATGGCTGGTTGGACTTAATTTGACTTAATCAGGTTACCGCCTATATGGCTGGTTGGTAATATTATCATAAGTTTATATATTATTTTATGGGAGATATCTAAAATAGTAAATAATAAAAGTAATTCCTTTTACCTTAGCATTTCATTTTATTTTATTGCAATTTACTTTTCAGCTTTTACTTTACCGTAATTATTTTTCAGCATTTTTATTTTATGTCTTTTACTTTCAAGTTTTTACTAGCCCTAGTTATATGTTGTAACTAAATTAGTTATCTAGGGTTGTGATGAAATCCAATATCACCGGTTTATAAGGGGTTAAATTATAGTTTGGGTAATATAAAGATTTATTTATTGAGTCTTAATCTTAATGCTTTTTATTAACTGGCCACTAATAAAATTGACTAGGTAAACTTAAAATGAACTAGACATAGGGATTTTAAGTTTAAGACCTTAGACTCAATAGCCCACGATCTTCATTGAGGATAGATAACCCTTTAATAGATTTCCTTACAGGATAGGAATATACCTGTCGGGCGGGGGCCAAATTGGAACTTAATCTTAATAAATCTAGGTAATTTGGTTGACATAGAAATATGGTTCAATTGGATTATACTAGGTATTTGTAATTGACCAACGGAAGAGGCTTTTACATAATTTAGTGTTCCAGGTTAATAAATCAATATTTTACCCAACTTTAAGATAACCACTTCATCTTTAAATAATATTGGAAGAAATCACAACCCTAATAGTTTTTAATATTGAATTTTCTTAAACCTACTTTCAAGCAATTTTATTTACTTGTTTTTAAATTCAAAATCTTCACCATTTCAAATCAATCAAACAACCTGTTAGATACTAGTAATCATTTGACCTCATAAAATTAATAGATAAGGTTTTAAGTCCTCGTGGGATCGATACTTTTTATACGACTTGAACGATACGTGCGCTTACGTTATACGCGTGTGTTTACGCCGGTCAAGGTTTTGCGCCGTTGCCGGGGACTTATTTATCTTTCCCTATTAGTTTAGAGGTTAGATACCTTTACTTGTATCTAATTTTCTTTTTACTTATTGTTTTTGTTTTCTTGTGTTTCAGGTTCTCAGAAACTTCATGAGACGAACCAGAAGCTTTGAACTTCGTCCGCTTGACCCGGAAATTGCAAGAACCATCAGACAGTTGAGAAGAGAAAAACGAGAAGGCCAATAAGCTTTAGTCATCATGGAACCTGAACCTTTGAACGTTGCACCACCAATTCCCATTCGAGACAGAACCATTCCTGTGGTTGACAGACTCATTTCTTGTATTGTACTTCCTCCCTTACCAGCAAATGCGGGTGACATCAAAACATGCTTTCAGATGATTCAGCAGTCAGTTCAATTTGGGGGGAATGTAACTGAAGATCCTAATGCCCATATCAGCAACTTCCTGGAAGTTTGCGGCACTTTCAATTACAACCGAGAAGCTGAAGAAGCAATGAGATTGTGTGTTTTCCCATACTCCTTGAAGGGACAGAGCTAAAGCTTGGCTATATTCACTACCAGCAGGTTCTATCACAACTTGAAACACTTTAGCCACCAAATTTCTTGCAAAGTACTTTCCACCAGCCAGAACTGGAATACTCAGGAATGACATCACATCCTTTGTACAACAAGACTCAGAAACTCTTTACGAAGCTTGGGAAAGGTACAAAGATTTGCTCCTGAAATATCCTCACCATGAGATTCCAAAATGGCTTCAAGTGCAAACATTTTATAATGGACTTTCTGGAATAATGAGAACCACAATCGATGATGCTGCTGGAGGAGCTTTAATGGCGAAATGAGAAGATCAAGCCTGGGAACTAATCGAAGAAATGGCCAACAATAATTCCTTGTGGCCAGAAAGGAGCATGATCCAAAGAATTGCAGGAATTTATGAAAGTTGAGCCAATACAGTAGTCAATGCCAAGCTAGATCAGATATGCAAATTCATGGAGACTCTTACCACTGGATCCACAAGTTCACCATATGGAGGAGCACCAGAGTCGAACCAACTTGAAGAGACGGTGAATTATGTCATCAATTTCAACAGACATGGGAACAATCCATATTCCAACACCTACAACCCAGGGTGGAGGAATCATCCTAATTTTTCATGGAGCAACAATTCAGGGCAAAAGAACAATCCACCACCTGGATTCCAACAGCAGAACTATCCACCACCTGAATTCCAGCAACAGAACAAAAGCTAGGAGCAGGCAAATGAACCAGGAATAACAGAAGTGCTGGCCCAGTTAAAAAAGTACGATGCTATCTTTCAGAGCCAATCAGCTTCCATCAAAGCACTGGAGAATCAAATCGGACAACTGGCTAATGCTCAGAGTTACAGACCGCCAGGTAATCTTCCCAGCAACACAGAACCAAATCCAAGGAACCGAGGGAATGAGCAATGTCAAGCCATTACCTTAAAAAGTGGTACTGAGATCAACAAAAATGTTTGAATCAAGGCAACAATTGAGGAAGTTCCAAAAGATACAGTTCCACAGATGGAGGAAAAAGAAGCAAAGGAAAAAGAAGCAAAGGAAAAAGAACAGATCATTCCACCTCCACCTTTTCCTCAACGACTTCAGAAAAACAAACTGGACAAGCAGTTTTCTCGATTCCTGGAGGTGTTCAAAAAGCTTCACATCAACATTCCATTTGCAGAAGCCTTGGAAGAAATACCCAGCTATGTAAAATTCATGAAAGACATTCTTTCACGAAAACGAAGATTGGGATACTACGAGACAGTACCATCATTCAGAGAAAACTTCCCCCAAAGTTGGAAGATCCTGGCAGTTTCACTGTCCCATGTACCATTGGAGAACACTATATCGGTAAGGCTTTATGTGACTTAGGTGCAAATGTTAATTTAATGCCTTTCTCTATTTACAGGAAACTGCATATTAGAGAAGCAATGCCTACCTCAGTCTCGTTGCAACTTGCTGATCGAACACTAGCATTTCCAAGAGGTGTTGTTGAAGATGTGCTGGTCAAAGTTGACAAACTAATTCTCCCAGCAGATTTCATCATCCTTGACATGGAAGAAGACAAAGAAATACCTATCATTCTTGGGAGACCATTCTTGGCTACAGGTAAAACTGTGATTGATGTGAAAAAAAGAGAACTGACCATGAAAGTATAGGACCAAGAAGTTACCTTTAATATTTTCAAAGCCATGAAATTCCCGAGTGATGAAAAGGAAGAAGAATGCTTCAGAGTTGATATTGTTGAAAGTATCGTTCAGGATACTGAACCAAATCCCACAGATACACTCGAAGCTTGCATTTCCAACATGACTGACAGCGAGCTAGATGCTGAAATCCTGGAATGTATCAACTACCTTGATAAACCATTTCGATTCAAAGCGACACCACCAGTTGAAAGCTTGGAACTGCCAAAGAAAGATCGAATCAAGCCTTCGATTGAAGAACCACCACAGTTAGAGCTGAAGTTACTTCTGAGTCATCTCAGGTATGCATTTCTTGGAAACTCTTCTGAATTATCTATTATTATTTCTTCTTCACTAACATTGGAGCAGGAAGAAAAGTTACTGAGAGTATTACGATAGCACAAAAGAGCCATTGGCTGGACTATAGCAGACATTCGAGGCATTAGTCCATCATTTTGCATGCATAAGATTCTGATGAATGATGAGTACAAACCCACAGTGGAGCATCAACGGAGACTCAATCCAATCATGAAGGAAGTCGTAAAGAAAGAAATAATCAAATGGTTGGATGCTGGCATCATTTACCCCATCTCAGATAGCAGTTGGGTAAGTCCTATGCAGTATGTGCCGAAGAAAGGAGGAATTACTGTGGTTACCAATGAAAAGAACGAGCTGATTCCAACAAGAACGGTGACTGGATGGAGAGTATGCATGGACTACAGAAAGCTGAATTAAGCCACGAGAAATGACCATTTTTCGCTACCATTCATTGACCAGATGTTAGATAGATTGGCGGGACATGAATTCAATTGCTTTCTTGACGGATATTCAGGATACAATTAGATTGCCATCGCCCCAGAAGATCAGGAGAAAACCACATTTACATGTCCCTATGGTACTTTTGCTTTCCGCAGGATGCCATTTGGATTATGTAATGCCCCCGCCACTTTTCAGCGTTTCATGATGGCCATATTCTCAGACATGCTGGAGTAGAGTATGGAGGTATTCATGGATGAATTTTCTGTGTTTGGAGATTCTTTTGACCATTGCTTGCAAAATCTGGAACAGGTGTTACAAAGGTGCGAAGATACAAACCTGGTACTCAACTGGGAGAAATGTCACTTCATGGTACATGAAGGCATTGTTCTTGGACACCAGATCTCACAAAAAGGGATTGAGGTAGACAAAGCAAAGATAGAGACAATTGAAAAACTACCTCCACCAACATCAGTAAAAGGTATTCGAAGTTTTCTTGGACATGCAAGTTTTTACAGGAGATTTATCAAAGATAATTCCAAAATTGCAAAACCTATTTGCAATCTTCTGGAGAAGGATGTGCCTTTCAACTTCACCAAAGAATGCCAGGAAGCTTTTGACATCATTGTAGCACCAGACTGGACCATTCCATTTGAAGTGATGTGCGATGCTAGTGATTTTGCTGTAGGTGCAGTTTTGGGACAACGCAAAGCAAAGATTTTCCACACCATTTATTATTCCAGCAGAACTCTGAATGAAGCTCAACTCAACTACACAACCACTGAAAAGGAGTTGCTTGCAGTTGTGTACGCTTTTGACAAATTCCGCTCATATCTGCTGGGTCCCGAAGTGGTGGTCTACACAGATCATTCAGCAATTAAATACTTGATCACGAAGAAAGATGCCAAACCCAGATTGATCCGTTGGATACTTCTTCTACAAGAATTTGACGTGGAGATTCGAGACAGGAAAATGACAGAGAATCAGGTGGCAGATCATCTATCGAGGCTCGAGAATGGAGAAACAGCTGACAAGGATCTGTCAATCAAAGAAACTTTTCCAGATGAACAACTGTTTTCCATGAAACAACATGAAGTCCTTTGGTATGCTAACTATGTCAACTACATTTTGTCAGGAAAATGGCCGTTGGAATGGATAACTCAGCAACAGAAGAAGTTCTTCAAAGAAGTCAAGCATTATGTCTGGGATGAGCCGTACCTGTTCAAACGGTGTACTAATCAATTATTGAGACGATGTGTTCCACATGAGGAGGTCAATAGTGTTTTACAACACTGTCATTCATCACCATATGGCGGACACTTCAGCGGAAACAAAACTGCAGCCAAAGTACTTCAATCAGGTTTGTTCTGGCCCACTCTTTTTAAAGATGCTTATCTTTTTGCTTTTCAATGTGACAGGTGCCAGAGAACGGGAAATATTTCCAGGAAAAACGAAGGACCGTTGCAAAACATTCTAGAAGTGGAAATATTCGATGTGTGGGGTATAGATTTCATGGGACCTTTGTTCCATCATTCGGAAACCTGTACATCCTGGTTGCTGTAGACTACGTCTCCAAATGGGTTGAAGCAATTGCATTGCCATCCAATGATTCAAAAGTGGTGATCAAATTCTTGAAAAAAAACATTTTCACTCGGTTCGGAACACCTCGTGCAATCATCAGTGATGGTGGCTCTCATTTCTACAACAGATACTTCGATGCACTCCTATCCAAATACGGAGTTACTCACAAGGTTGCCACAACTTACCATCCACAGTCTGCAACAGATACTTCGATGCACTCCTATCCAAATACGGAGTTACTCACAAGGTTACCACAACTTACCATCCACAGTCAAATGGACAGGTTGAGGTTTCAAACAAGGAAATCAAAAGAATCCTAGAAAGAACCGTTGGATCAACAAGGAGGGACTGGTCAACAAAACTAGATGATGCATTATGGGCCTACCGGACAGCTTACAAGACACCCATTGGTATGTCCCCATATCGATTGGTGTTTGGGAAAGCGTGCCATCTGCCAGTTGAGCTTGAGCACAAGGTGTATTGGGCACTGAAGAAGTTGAATTTTGATTCACAAGCTGCATGAGAGAAAAGACTTCACCAACTCAACGAATTGGAGGAATTTCGCCTACAGGCTTATTAGAATGCCACATTGTACAAGGAAAAGACCAAAAAAATGGCATGACCGAAAAATAGTGCACAGATAGTTGGAACCAAGGCAGCAGGTGTTGTTGTACAACTCGAGGTTGAAACTTTTCCCTGGAAAGTTAAAATCTAGGTGGTCAGGTCCATTTGTGATCACTCAGGTTTTACCTTATGGAGCTGTTGAGAACTGGATCCCAATACCAACAACACATTCAAGGTTAACAGTCAGCGTGTCAAGCACTACTGGGGAGAATCATTTGAGCGACAAAAAGAAAGTGTCACACTTTCAGATCTAGCCTAATGTTCAAGAAGTCACGTCTAGCTGACGACTTTAAACTTATCACTCGTAGGGAGGCAACCCATGCAATTTTTGTATATATTGTGATTTGGTGTGATTTAATTTGGTGTGTTTAGCTTTTTCAGGTTAATTCATTTCAGGATGGAAGAAGCTCTAGCAAATCTTCACAAGCAATTTCCTTCTCTCCCTCAAAAATCTCTGATGAAAGTTTACAAAGTTCGCTTGTAACGGATGAGACTACTAACAATTCACGGTGTTCCTAATGACATTCGTTGGGTAATTGTAGCACGAGTCCGATTGGCAGGTGAGTCTTCTGACTCTTTTATTTCACATCTGCCTGTTTTTGGAAGAAGCACATATACAAAGAAACGTAGAGCTAAGCAAATGGGTGTTTGTTACAAATGTGCACACTGGAATTGCAATACTCGTTGTCGTTCTTTAGGAATGGTGTCTGATAATCGCGAAGATAAAATTAAATTCATTAGGGATGGCTTGAGTAAGGAGTCTTTAGATGATATATCTTCGACTCTTGAGACGCATCCCAATGGATATGTTCACATAGCCTTTCGCAAATTACATACACAATTTCAAAAAGAAAGACAACAATTAAGTCTTGGGAATCTGACTAAAAAAGATTATGTTTGCCAATTTATAAGAAAATTGGATGGGAAGCTTGTCCCTGACGCATAGACGTCAATCAAGCTGTAAATTCTTTTACATATTATATCTCTTTGTCTTTTCCTAATAATTGTGATTTGTTTTGTTGTTTTCTTTTTTTTTCTTTGACAGGATCCAGACCTTTTTGACTATCACGATTCATTTTACTGTTTAACTAATAATTATCATTTGGCAGATACTAGTGCTATTATTTTACTCACCATTTTCAGGTATTATAAATTCAACTCATTATTGCACTTTTGAAGACATCCAGAGTAAAACATGGAAGCCACTTCAAGAAGACGAGTTGAAAACATCTGTGTGTTTTGTGGTAGTAGTGTTGGTATTAAACCACAATACGTAGAGGCAGCACATGAATTGGGTCGAGTCTTAGCTGCAAAGAATATGCACTTAGTATATGGCGGAGGCAATCTTGGACTAATGGGAATCGTTTCAAAGGCCGTACAGGAAGGAGGTAGTAATGTTTTAGGAATCATCCCAAAACCCTTGGCAGAGGCAAATCTTATTGGATCATCAAACGGAGAGGAACTGATCGTGCTAGGTATGTCTGAACGACTGGTAGAAATGATTAACCATGCTGATGCTTTTATTGTTTTGCCAGGTGGCTTGGGCACATTGGAGGAAATTTTTATAGTGCTATCTTGGGCGAACTTGAACGTACACCAGAAACCAATTGGGCTATTTAATGTTGATGGATTGTATGATTTTCTTTGTGTCTTTCTTGATGATGCCCGAAGACATGGGTTCGTGTCAAAACCTTTAAAAGAACTACTCTTTACTGCCAGAACTGCTCCGGATCTAATAGACCAACTCTTAGCCTATGAACCACAAGTTGACCCTATCCTTTCAAAGATAAATTGGTCCAAGGACGATCGTGGTAAGAGGCGTCGTGTTAATCTGGATCTTAACCTTTAACTTTTCGTGTAGAATTTCAGCTAACCAGGTACTATCTTCTAAACTCTTATTCTACTGTTTAAGACATTAGGGACAATGTCTCATTTAGGTTTGGGGGAGGGAATTATTTGATTAGTATCTTCTTTTTAGTTGTGTGTTATTTTTATTTTTAGTTCAAAATTTTTCGAAAAATACAAAAAAATTTAAAAATTTTCAAAAATTACAAAAATATTTTGTGTTTTTGTATTTTTATTTTGACTAAAAAGGTGAAATTGGTAAGAGATAGCTGAGTAAGGAGTTTCCACTCCTGAGACGTATCTCAAACCTATTTCGAATAAGGGTGAGCATCGGTTCCGGTTCTACCCGGAACCGGTTGGAACCGGACCGCTTTTTCGGGTTTGGAATCGGAACCGGTTGTAATCGGGTAGGTTTCGGTTCCAACCAGTGATATTTTAATGGAGGCAATTGACTAATCGAATTTGCAATTGACTAATCGAATCATTCTTTCTTTATTTGACCTTTAGTTTAAAAAACTTATATTGAAATAAAAAAATTAAAAATTGCCTTGGAGTGGCATGATCAACACCTTGCTGGTAGATCTAGATCAAGCGCTTCTAAATCTTTTGGAATAAAGCAAAAGCTGCAAACACCATGACCCATACACCCTTTTAATTTTTTTTTTTTTTTTTTACAAAACAGTGAACCAAACTTGAATAAAATCAAAAGAAGAATTTGATTACTTGGCTTATTGGCAATGAATCTTCCCCTTCAATAATCAAATATTTTAAAAGAAAATAGTGGGCTATTGTATAACCTTTCGTTATTGAGCTTCCGCACTCCGATTTGGTCCCCGTTTTTTCTTACGGACTCGTATCGGAATGTAGTTTTCATTAAAATATTTTAAAATAGGGTAATTCGGAACCGGACCGGAACCGGATTGGAACCGAATAATAGGGTACCCTGTTTAATTGGGTAGGTTCCGGTTCCACTTAGTGCGGAACCGAATTTTTCCGGGTAGGTTCCGGTTCTATGCGGAACCGGAACCGAAACCGGTTTTGCTCACCCCTAATTTCGAAACAAGTTAATTTTTGTTTATTTCTTTTGAATTATTTAATTTGTGAATTCTCCATAATACTGATTAAAATGGATCTTCATATGCTCAGTTGACAGATATTATCAACATGCATAGTAACATACAGACATGAACTGTAATTGAAAAGTTTGTAATATTCAGTGCTCTAGTTTAATTGGAGGAAGCATCTAAAAAAGCAATGGAGTAAAAAAATATCTGAGATCCGAGTTATTAAGTCTGTAAGGGTGTTTTAACACCTAATGCCCTAAAACCAACTGGTTTGGGAGTCACTGGCCCAAAGCTCGCTACATGGATCAAAGATGCTGCAAAAATATATATATATATATGAAGTCTGAGTAATTAAGTCCGTAGGGGTGTCTTAACACCTGGTGCCCTAAAGCCAACTGGTTTGGGAGCCACCGACCCAACACTCGCTACATAGATGGGAGATATTGTATATAAATAATAAAAAAAAAATCAGAAAAATCAGAAAAATTATTCCATTGCTGCAAAAAGATGTGAATTCTGATAAAACTTTAGGACAAAAATATTACTCTCTTATCAACTGCACTTATGACTGTTGTGGGCAAAGATGAGTTGTTTAAGTATTATGTTGGCTGTGTATATGGAGAATGGTAAATTTAATCGGAAAATGTACTTATTCAGTAATTTAGAAAGAAACAAAACAACTAGTGACTTGGAGTAGAAGTTTCACCTGATTAGTCACTAACTTCTTTATTCTCTTTTTGCTTGTCTTTTTGCTTTTGTGTGCATTAGTTTCACTACCTTTTTACTTTTATAAAATATTTGTGGGTATCATTGTTGTAAACCCTCACGAGACTACAACTCGTCCACTAGGGACACCTAGGGGTTAAAGGCTTTTTGCATACGCTAAATGCAACCGTGATCCCTACGAAAGTGGCTTAGTTAAATTTTATTATGTTATTTTATTTTGTGTTTTGCTCGAGGACTAGCAAAATGTTAGGTTTGGGGGGTGTGACGAGTGGTAAATCTATCACTATTTCCCACTCATTTAACCTAATATTTTATATAGTTTCTTGAGTTTTGTGAATATTTTGATGTGTTTTGTGTTATTTTGTAGATAAATAAAGTTTCAGGATATTCTGGAGGTGATTTGGAGCAAAACAGTGAAAATTGGAAAAATGAGCATTTTGGTAATTTGGGCGCGTCGCGACGCGCAAGCCCTTGGCGTCGCGACGCCTAACGTGCACCAAGTCCATGCTAACGTGCGCCGGGTCAACGAGTCAGAATTTGAAAAGTTTGACTTTGCGAACGTGCGCCGTGCCACTTGTCACCATCACAGCCGATCTGCTAAAATGCGTCGTGCCACGTGTCATCATCCTACGGTACCGACAGTCACTTTGCCACGTGTCGCCACGTCAGCATCAATTATTGGCTCTTTTATCCGAAATTGACACGTGGCGG